>APFE031753212.1:1589-93718 GCA_000404065.3 Pinus taeda
GATGTAGGTGATTGGGTATTCCTATGGCTACAACCATATAAGAAAATGTCCCTCAAGCAAGCTAAGAAGGATAATAAATTATCACCAAAGTATTATGGTCCATACAAGGTGTTGTAAAAGATTGTTACTATGGCATACAAATTGGAGCTTCCTGCAGCTTCTCGATTACACCCAATTTTCCATGTTTCATGTTTAAAGAAGGTTATAGGTGACAAGCTCCCAGTTGAAACAATATTGCCAGAACTTGACGAGGAAGGAAAATTTGTATTGGAACCGGAAGCAGTCACAGAAACAAGAACTCAACAGCTATGAAATCGATCAATTTCGGAGTATCTTATCAAGTGGAATAACTTATCCATTGAAGATTCCACATGGGAGGATGAGAATTTTATATAGAAGCATCCAGAACTTCTCAAGCGTTAAGGACAACAATTTTTTGAAGGAGAGGGGCATGTTGGGTCCCTATAATACTAATGATTACCCCATTACTATTGTAGTTGTACCCCTTATGAATATTATTGTGCCCCTATTATGCCCATATTGTTATTACTGTGCCCCATAGAATCCCTCTCTTGTTATTCTCGTGGCTTTATATTATTATTGTTAGGTCGGCTGGGTTATATCATGACTCCTTAGACTTCTATATATAGAAAGGAGGTTTTGTCATTCGAATCATCCAAGAATTGTTCATTTATGTAATGTAAAGGAGGTTGCCCCCTCGAAGAGGCTGAATTCTAAGGCGTTGATCTATCTTTTCTCTCTTTTCTTGAGCTGGTTTCATAACAAGGACACAAAAAACTATTCATCAAGAACATGAAAGTAGATAGAGAACTATTCAAAACAAAAGGAACTACAACATACTCATAAGGCCCATACCTGGTCTGGAAAGAAGTCTTGTAAATGTCCTCTTCTTTGATGTGTACCTTATAGCTTATTGATCTCAAATTAATCTTCGAGAACACAAATTCTCCCTTCAAATGAACAAACAAGTCAGCAATCCTCGGTAATAGATACATTTTCTTGATGGTTACCTTGTTCAACTACCTATGATCAATGCACAGTCTAATAGTACCATCCTTATTCTTCACAAACAACATTGGTGCACCCCATGATGATACACTTGGCCTAATGTATCCCTTCTCAAGCATTTCATTCAAATGCAACTTCAATTCTACTAACTCTGGAGTGCTCATCATGTATAGTTCCATTGATGTTGGTTTTATCCTTGGTACCAACTCAATAGAAAAGTCCGCTTCCCTGTGAGACGGTAAATTTGAATTATCTACTAGGAATACATCCTAGAGTCATTGCAAAACCAAATACTTGTTAAATACATCCACATCCTCAACTTCCTTACCTTTGTCACTAGAAATATGTACTTCAAACAATACGCATCCTTTTCTCTGACTATGCCTGGTTTGCATAACTGTAACCATCCGCACTGATGTTGCCTTCTCCTTACCCTATAAGACTTTTTTTTCTCCATTGTCATCCAAGCAAGCAATAGCCTTTCCATAGCAATATAATTTTGTCTTTTCCAATCCATACCCAAAATCATACTATATAATACCAATGGAAGTACAGTCAGATGTGTTAATGTAGGCATACCATTCAACTCAAATGCACAAGCTCTTACCTAATGATAAACTCTTTTTTTAGTTATACATGTAGGAAACTACACTAACCAAGACTCTGCATGCACTTCTTTATTCAAACCACACTTATCCACCATGTCAGAATTAACAAAATTATAACTACATCTTGGTTCAATCAAAGTAGAAACAACTTGATCACAAATCTTACTGTCTATCTTGATCATAGATGCATGACAATCTGTCTACCCTATATCCAATGTTTCATAAATCTGAGGAATATTATGTCCCACATCCCTCGCTATTTGTGCCTCTTAAGCACTCTAGATGTGTGACCTACCACCTTGATACGATGAACAATCCTTCTTGAGATGATCCTTTCCACATATACAACACTTGAATTGTCCCTTACCCTCACCATTATTCTGTTGCCCTCCAGGCTGTGACCCATGTCCCCGTCCTACTACATTAAACTTCTTGTAAGGAACCACATTCTCTTTCTCACCTACATCTTGAGGTCTTGCTCTCTTCAGTGGACAATTTCCCTTAGCTTTCTCTTTCCCTTTCCAACCTTGCTGAGACTAAATTCTTATGCTTCGATTTCTCATAATAATGTTTCCACTTTCCTGTGGCTTCCTCCAATGGTCTAGGCTCATCAATCTAAATCCTATCTTTCAACTTTACTATCAACCCACTAATGAATCTATGAATCTTCACTTTATCCTCCTTAATATAAGTCACACACCTCAACAACTCTAGAATCTACTAGTACGTTCCTTGTAGACCCCATCTTCAACTTATAGAGCTCCTCTTCCTTGTCATCGTAGTATCTCTCACATAAATACTTCTTCTTGAAAAGTATTTCAAACTCCCTCCCAGTCAACTCCTCTTCTTAAATTCCTTTAACATTCTTCACGTCTTCCCACCAAATGTCTATTTTACCTTTAAAACTGAAGGTAGCTATCCTGGATTTCATGCTCTCATAATAGTCATGGAACCTGAAGAACTTATTCATCCCAAGCAACCAGGCTTCTACATTATGTAACTTATTCATTTCTCCATCAAATGTAGGTGGCTTGGATTTCTTTAACTCATTCAGAAAATATTCCCTGTCACTCCTCCTATAATGATGATAGCGATGATGAAAATGGTACCTATATGAGCAAGAACTAGAATAAGGCACATGTCCACTACCTCTCCTATCAGGTGTGTCCAAGAGTTTTCCATCCCTCATGATATCATCATTGTGCGACCTATTCCCATCATGCGATATGCTACCATAATCTCCATTAGTCCTATCCTCCTGTCAATGATTGAACCTAAGCGCTCCCTGTTTCTACAAGTTTGACAAAATATGAAGGATAAATAAATTGAACTTTACTTGTTTCTCTTGTTCTCTGGAAAATCTCTCTTGTGACTAAATGATTGTGTCATTATTTGCTTTGCAACTTCTTATTTTTGCCTTCAAACTTCTTAAAATATATGCTATGTGAGGAGAGTACTCATCACCATGTTTCTCATTTGATCTATAGGGAGAATCTCATGAACTATAATCCACCATTTTTCTAGTCGTAGTTGATCTTCTCCATCATCCAAGTATATCGTGTCAGCTAAACCAAAATATAAACATAACCAACATACCTCGGTATAATTTAGGGGAGGATATCTTGTCTACAAGATAAACCATACTAGCACAACATATGTATAATCATAATCATAAGAATATATAAACCTCATCTCAATCATCATCCCAGTTACCATGTATGATGCCACAACTATAACACCAACTAGACACAATGCATTCATAATAGCATATAGACACTCACATGTTTAATGAACACGTATATCACTAACATGCATTCACGATAAATGTATCCCTACAACAACGTCATCAACTTCTATATGAAAACACAATTGCAACAATGACCATCACCATGCATACACATGAAACATATATACAACCTACATTCATTCATGATGACCACATTCCACCCATCCAGTCCAAGGGTACAACCATGCTCTGATACCACTCTGTAATACCCTCCTCCCATGCTTACCCAAGCTTAATGGTCCACTAGGGTAAACATGTGATAAAGTGTTACTATGATATGATTCAACTCTAAAAGTGCAATTAAGGAAATGGAACCAATGAACCAAAACGTTACAGACCTTCCTTAAGTGCTACAAGACCCCCACGAGCTAATTAACCACCCTAGGTGCCCAACCCTTGAGTTAACTTATCTTTTCACTAACTTGGGCTGTTAGTCTCTCCCATGAAATGTCAGGCCAACTGTTGAGACCCCTCAATCACTTTCATGAGCCCACATCCTATTAACTGTAGCCCTTTTCACTTACTTATGTGCTAAGGATCTCACGATTTGAGCCACTTTTTCATGGCTAGTACCCAGACCTCTTCCTAGAACTTAATGAAACTCTCAAATATGAAAAATAACACAAAGACAAAGCCTTTAACTCAAAAATCCATTAAGGACATAACCTGACCCATCCTAACCATGACATACATTTCATCAAACACATCATGAACAAGCAATATATAGGTTATAATTACACATTTGAACATATGGGTCTCATACTTATCTAAGAAGCATCAAGAAGGTCTAATGCACTCTCACGTTAGCTATATTATCATCTATTAGGTTATACATTCATTATCATTTCATTTACTAACCAAAACATGATGAGAGCCATAACTAAAGTATCTCATTAAACCATGCTTATAACCACCATAGAACCATATTAATAACAATGATATAACAACCATAAAAGACAAATAATAAAAATCATAAATACTCATGAAATAGAAGAGGAAATGAGCTTTTATTAACATATGTAAATCCAAAAAACTCAGGGATTTCCACATGCCATTTAACCATAGATTGAGATTGAACAAATATTTCTTTCAACCAACCACCACCATGCCATTTTCCAAGCACGAATGTGGGACTCACAACAAAACCAACCATGGCTTCTTACGCTTTAACATGTATCCTGTAATTACAGGTCAAGGGATTCATATGCCTAAAACTCTCATCTATACAACCACGCTTTATAGTGTATCCCACCATTATCGATCAAGGGAATCCTATGCCCCAACAAAGAAACATACATTATAGGCTTTACCACAACCCTGCCATTACTGGTCAAGGGATCACTAGGCCTAACAAGCATGGGTGCCTCTGGATTTCTTCACCAATACCTTGAGGAATTTTCCAATCTCAACCCTTACGATTTACCATGTATTCCCCCATTACTGATCAAGGGATTCGTAGGCCTTTGGGAATTTTCTTGAGACCACCTCACTCAGTTCCAAAACCATCCAACAATCCATCTCAACTAAATAAAAGAACCCCATCACACCATGGTTTTTCAAAAATGGAAAGGAAAGGCTAAAACCATGTTCACACCTATAAAAATCCATGCCAATGATAGAAAGAGAACCAAATACACTCACGCATGTACCATGCATGCCAAAACTAGCAAGGAAATCATACATGCAACTTGATACATGTAAGTAATCCCATTGCAGCTGCTTTATCCAACTCTTTCTTTCTTGATATTTACTTCCCTTTGCTTCCTTTTCTTTCCTTTCTCCAACAATAGAGTGCTCCAAGAATGCTCTATGTGTGCAAAAGAATCAAAGGTTAGAGATAATAGAGAGAGAGATCCAAAATTGAACTAACTAACATTGGCAAAAGATGTTAATTGATCCTTAGAAGCCTTTTATTAATGAGGCCTCTATTCTCTTCAATTTCCATTATTTTCCTTCAATTTCCTCCTCACGTGCAACCTGTGACATTTCACCTTCCTTTTCTCCTAATTTCATTTATTTTCATAAATAAAATGCCAATTAATGCCTCTTTCCTTTCCAAATCCTTTGCAATTTCCTTTTCCAATTTCTACGTAGCCAAACTTTATTACATGACCTTTTAACCTAGGGTTGTTACAAACCCCTCCCCCTTATGGGAACATCATCCTTAGCGTTCTATGATACCTACAACTAGCAAGACTACTTAAAATCAAAACATACTACCCATGGAGCTTTGTAAATTAGCTCTATGTAGTATTTACAATGATCAACCTACTAATAAGAAACTAGCATGACAAACATAACAACATGACACCTATACCGCTTATTGGGGCTTTATAACACATATCGTTGCGGTATTTACAATAACAACCATATTTAAATATGTACATATACCAAAAATCATTTGCCTTTATGGTAAAATAATGAAGGATACATAGCCCACATCTGATCAAATATCTCCCATGTAGCTTTATCAGGCCCAAAGTGCTTCCATTGCACTTTAAATTTCTTAATTTATCGATTCTGGAGCATGAGCATCTTTCGATATAATATGCACTGAGGTTTCGGCTGGAATTATCCTTCTTGCTCAACCTGTAGTACAAACCAATCAATAACATGATTAACATCCATTACATATCTTCTAAGTAATGAAACATGGAAAACATCATGGAATTTCAATGTTGGAGGTAGTGCAAGTTTGTAGGTTAGTGGGCCAATCCTCTCAAGGATCTCGAAATGCCCGCCATACTAAGGTGCCAACTTTTCACATGACACAATCATCAATGAGATCTTCTTGGGCTTGATGTAGAAGTAAATATATTCCTCAACCTTAGTCCTGATGCCCAAGTACACATGTTCCCCAATATGAAACTCCTTAAATTCCTTATGATGATATGCATAACTCTTCTATCTATCATGTGTTGCCTTTAGATTCTTCTTTATAACATGCATTTCCTATTCCATCTCTGCCAACATGTCTGATCAAATTAACACCCTATTCATCGGATCACTCCAACTGGAGTATTAAAAATCCACACATATATTACCTTACATAGATTAATCCGCAATGACTCTTGATACCTATTATTATAAGAAAATTGTACTAATGGAAGATACTCTTCCCACTTTTGTTGTTGATGCATAACATACATGCTCAACATATACTCCAAAATCCTATTGAACATCTCTATTTTTCCATCTTTTCATATATCTGTGGAAGTGAAGTTAGCATATCTATCTGAAAAAATTATCTTCGGAACAACATGCAACCTCATTATATCCTTGATGAAAACCTGTTCTACATCACTAGCTGAATAGGTAGAATTCACTGGAATGAAGTGTGCTACCTTTGTCAACTTTTCAACCAAAACCATGATAGAATCATATTGTCTAGATGTCCTTGGTAAACTGTAATGAAATCCACAAAAATAGTCTCCCATTTCCACTCTACAATTGGAATTGGTTGTAGTAGACCACCTGGATGCTTACACTCTGCTTTTACCAGTTGACAATCAAAACATCTAGCCACAAACTCTACCACTTCTTCAATCTCAACCTATAGTAGAACTTCTTCAGCATTGTCAATGTTTTTTGATATCCCAGATGACCTAAATATGGCTTAATATGAAATTCTCTCAAGATAAGCTTCTTGAGTTCATTTTTGTCTAGCACATAGATCTTGTCCCTAAATCTGACCAAACCACCCACTGTGAGATGATAGACCACATCCTCATCACCTATGCCATGCTGTGAAACCCATTACTAAGCTCCCCATATCATTCATCCTATTGTCCAGAATGTAAAATTCAATCCTATAAATCTGTCCCATGTGAAATCATAATTGTTATATGATTTACTTGTACTCTTCTACTAAGAGCATCTGCAACCCTGTTTTCCTTTCCCTTAATATACCTGATATTGAAGTCAAATTCACTAATCATGGCCAACAATCTAGCTTTCCTGTAATATATAATTAGTTGGTCAAATCAGTGTCTCAATCCATTGTGGTCGCTCATCAATACAAACCTCTTGCCAAGAAGATAATGTCTCCACATTTTCAATGAATGGATGATCATTGCTAACTAAGGATAATGTGTCACATGATTCTTCTAGTTCTCATTCAATTTATTGATTCATAACATACCATTGGTCCCTTCGGTATCAAGACTCCACCAATTCCTCCCTTGCAGGAATTTTCACACACGAAAAAATCTTTATCTAGGTTTGCAATCTTAAGAACTGGAGAATTTGTCAACAACTACTTCAAGTACTCGGAACTAGTTGCACATTCTTCTATCCGTTCAAATTTCTTACCATTTTGCTGTAAGGATGTAATAGGATAGAAAATCAATGAGAAGTTCTTGATGAACCTCTTTTTTTACCGGGAATAGTGTCCACTCGAATGCTGCTATTCCCACTAAGACTGGTAACTATCTTAGAAACAAACAAGTAAAGTCTACTTTCGTTTTCCTTTATGAAAATAGATAAGAGTGGAACCAAGGAGACCAACCTTAGGCTTGATTTCCTCGTTTGATTCGTCTCCTTCCTGATAGAGCTTTGCCACTTCTTCTTCGCCTGCCCAACTTCAAAGAGCACCTGTGGAATCAGAGCAACATACTACTATCAAAGAACAAAGATCTATATCCATAAATAACAGAGGATCAGATATGTGTTAACCATACAAATGCATATATAAGCAAACATATAAGAATATGGAGGAAAAATTGAATAGCTTTATTAAGATCAAAAGTAGCAAGAGGATTACAACCATATGTTCTAACCCAGCATCATCCTCCAGCAAGAAAGCCCTTCTTCACCTCAAGTAAAGCTTAGATGACCCAACACTATGAATATACACCAGAAAACCAACAACACTTCTCTACAAGATACAAGATTCCAGCCTCTAGATCTCTGTAATGAGGGATCCATATATAGATGATTGTAGGGAGGTGTTTCATCTTCTGGGGTCTTGATCAGTGTCCTCTCTCTGATAGTCCGTGATTCCACTTGGAGAATGATGATCTCTTACTCATCGCTGGTCGAAAACAGAAAGGCAAGTGTCAGAGGGGAAGCTTCTGGAAGATTCCATGATCTTCCACCTCGCAATTTGTCCCTGCCATTTGTCCACTCCTGACCATCGCACCATACAGAGAATCCATTCAGTATGCATTGCACCCTGTACACTAGGAAGGTGTTATGCATCACACCCTCTGCACTAGGTTTTCAGTATGGTCTAGTTTTGACCATTATGAGCAGTTTTTAGTGGAGAACTTCTGGGAGATGATGTAATCAACTGACCTTGTTCCTTTAGGCAGTGAAGCAACACTTTTAGGGACTTAGGAGCACTCAGTTTATGGACATTTATGATTGGGGTTGAAGTGCCCAAAAATATCTTTAACGGTTTCCCACTAAAGCATGAGGTCATTAATATTTTTGATGTTGGGTGAAATTTTTTACCATGAGGATCCGAAGTTTTTTTGAGCTGGGAGGTGACCTGTAATAAGATACAATACAATACATTATCTTGACAACATTTTTTCATGATCTAGCTGAGGCAGACATTCCCATGCTCAGCTTTATAAATTCCTTTTTCATGTACATAGGACAGACAACCGTCTGTGTGGCAGACTCATGATTTGGACTCATCATCCTTTGATTTAGATGATCATCTATTCAACAATGATGTACATTTTATGTCTTTATATTCCTGAATATATCGCAGCCCAGATGGATGAAACTTGATCCGGGGTCTTCAAAACTTGTTCAATCTTCACTCGGAGTACAAGTCAATCCATGTGAAAAATGTTTTGGAGTCGAACATGGAAAGACATCGCCTCATTACCAGCCAATGATGTAAGTTGTTAACAGGTGTGAGAGGAATCACCAATAATGACAATGACCCTCAAGGTACTACAGTACAATTCACGTGGTGTGAAAAAGGACTTGGTGTCGAACACCATGCAAAATCTCTTTGTCGAAGGCCATTAATGTAAACCTGTTGCCGAAAGTGAGAAACTTGCCATTGAGGCATGCAAGCTTCAAAGTACTCAAAGGGTTGTTCCTACGTCAACTTCTTGGATAATGAGCTCATGTCGACAAGAAGTGACCAATCGCAGGAGGGCCTTAATGAATCCCACATCAACGACACAGAATGAAGTAAAATGATTTTGGAGGTGAAAACACTCTGACGATACAGGGTTCAGGGTGGCAGTCATGAAAGAATGGAGCATGAATGTATTGCAGTGGGTGAGACACAGGCGAATTTTCTGAATGACTTCTCTTGAACATATCGGCGACAATGACGATTGATTGGTAGTGTTAACCCCAAAGATGGATGGTGTGATGGACCAATGGTGTCGACCTGTGAACGGAACAACCCAACCCGGCTTGGATGAAGAAGTAAAGTGTCATGTTCAAGAGCAACTTGCTACCAATAAAGCTTTTTCAAGTTTTCTTCCCAATTTTCCCTAGTAATTTCTAACCAGTACCTCTTTATTTTTGTCAAGATTGAGGAGGATAACATATGCTTGTTCTATAATCCACCCTTCAGGCGAACCTGTCGCTATATTTTAGCGATCCTAGCGACAGTGAAACTCATTCTCATCCATTTGGACGAGTTTGTCGCTATTCGGTTTTAACGAGTTTAACGAAAAAGATAACTGGGTCCTTTTCAATTTTAGAGAGTCTGAAAGGGACAGAAAGGAGACTCCAAAGATTATTTTTTGTCATATAATCCCTTAAGTCTGAAAAAGTGTAAAATAACATGAAAGGGATGAATTTTCGATAGTTTTAATGAGTCGAACAAGACAAGCGCTCGATATTTTTGTGTAATAATCCCTCAGGTCCAAAAAGATTAAAATCTAGAGTAGGGTAGCACTTCTGATGACTTAACGAGCCAGAGAGGCTAATCGCTCGAAAATATTTTCATATTACGAGTCAATTGAAAGAGATTAAAGGAGATCGTTTTCGAGGAACGAGTGATGATTTGGTAGCAGCTAATTCCAGGTAAGGTTTTGGAATTTTCCAATCACAGCAGTGTCCCAGGATGGCTAGTAGATCACTTTCGCCAGATGTTCCTCGAAAGGGTAAACAATCAATTGGAGGTGAATGATCGGCTAAAAACCAAAGTGGAGGTGATGATTGAGAACATGACCAAGGCTCAAAACCTGGCTATAAGGCATTCACAATGGTTATTTACCGGTTCATTTTTTAATGAGCTTAAACTCTGGGGGAAACATTTGCTCATGACTTATGTTTATTTTTTAACAAGCTTGAACTATGTGCTAAAACTGCTCGTGGGGGGTTTATTTTTTAACGAGCTTGAACCCTACAGTAACACTGCTCACCAGTCATATAATAAGGATGCCTCATTCAAGATGCCATTTTAAATGGGCTTGCACCTTTTGAAGATTTGCCCCGGATCCTTTCTTTATGCAAGCTAAGAAACGACCAGCCTTACGGGTTTAAAGGGTTAGAGGTCCTACAAATTTAAAAAATAAATAGTCACTCTTCGCTTGCATGCAGAAAGGTTTGCATGCCCCCACATATAGTGAAAAATTCCCAGGTTACCATGAAAGTTCCCCGCGTAGCAGACATAATGCTTCCTTGGCGATGTCTACCAAAATAGACAAAGGTGAGTGGTGCAGATGCATGCCACTCACATAACTTTAACGAAAGTATCTTATTCCAACCCAATCCCATTTTCCTATGAGGACGGGTGTGTCAAACTAGTCATATATCCTCCACGGAAACCTACTCTATACCCAAGGTTTTTTTGCCAAAATAGACTAGGGTGCATGCCCCCTAGGTTTCAGTCACATCCTCCTGAATCACTCGCGCTCATCAGGTGGATGGTATGGAGATTGATGAGACATTCCTTGCATGAAAAGACCATGCAGGAATGGTATTTGACTATTTGCGATGTGTGATCTGGGGAATGACATTTGGTCTATGAGCTTGACCATTCTGCCTTCATGCAGAAAACACATTACTCTAAAGAGTGAGGAGATGATGGCTCCCATGCAATAAATATAGTCGCATCCAAGGAGTAGATTATAATCCAAGGATCCTTGAACTACCATCACGTTCATGTGAACGGTTTTCCCTCTCAAAGTAATGGGTACATTTGGAAGGATCCCTAATGGTCGACTGGTTCCTTTGTCAAAGCCTGTCAGATTTCTCATTTTAGGCAAAAGCGATGGCAAACCAAGCACTTTCCAAGCAGTTGAGGAAAGGATACTCACAGAAGCCCCATCATCAATGATGGTACAAGCCATGACCATTCCGTATGCTTGTACAATGATTTTGAATGGTACACTAGCTGGTAAACGAGATCTGCCTAGTAGATTCGAGTCGAAGGAAATGACTAGGTTTCTTGGTGGTGGGACCGAGTAGACGGCTAGATATGACTCTGATGAACTTCCTTCCTACGATAAAGGAACGGGTGGACTGCCCCCAAGTTCATCAGAATCTGTGTTTACGAAAAGAATTTGAACGATGTCATTCTCTTTCTCTTCAGTGAGGGTATTATTCGAAGATGAACACTCTGAAGGCAAGGCTAGGTCAACTGCCATCTCGACCTTTTGACTTTCGTCTGGTATGGATTCAGAGGGTTCATTTTCAATTATAGATACTTCAGCTGACCACAATGATGGCCCAACCAGATTTTCAACCAGTGGTGGACTTAGCAAGAGTTTTTTTATATCCAGGAGGGAGCCGTAGCGGTGAAGCAGGACAGTCATCCAAAACTCTTTTAGCTTCATCAAGGAAGGGACAACGGTGGACGACGTGATTGCCTTCATGCAATTTACAAGGAAATCTGGGATTCCTTTTCTGTCTAGGTGCTTCACTTTCACTGGTTGATGGTGTGCATTCAACATGATCATCAGAGGTTGACAACACCGGATTGTGAAAACGAGGAGACCAGTCCGTTAAGATCCATGGGATGTAGGGACAATCTCGGTGATAGTGGTCTCCATTGCAAATGACACAAGGAGATTTAGGTTTAGATGGTGCGGTGTGAGGTTTTTCGCTAGATGACGCTTGGTTGCCCCCTTCTGATTTTGGTTCCTTTTTCTTCTTTTCCTTTTTCTCTTTCTGCTTTTTCTTCTTCTCAGTTACTTTATTTTTAGCTTTATCAGCTTTATCAAGCGAAGAGGAAGGAGGAGAGGGGGAATCAGATGAAGTAGAAGGTTGGGAGGCAACTCTAGTGTCATCTAGTTGTTGACTTGACTGTTCAGGAATTACGGGATTCTGAACGACAGAGGTAGAGAAGAGCCAGACAGGCAAACCAATTGTCAATCCTCGAAGTGACAAAGTGGCCATATCGGGTGGACCAACATCTCCCCAAGAGGAGAAGGGACTAAGATTTCCTCCAAGGGGAAATCCTTGGTTGGTAGACTCCATTTTCTCAACCTGAAGATCAACGAGGGAATTTGTGACGTTATTCCGATTAAAATAAATTTTTAGACGCTTGGACACAACTTGTTTTTTCAATTCTAAAGAGTCGAGAAAAAACAAAAGATGACTCTAGTCGCCTTCGATTTTTATTGAGCTTGAAGTGACAAGTGCTCAGAGGACCTTTTCATTTAAGGAGTCTAAAAAGGAGAAAAATGGACTTCTTTGGAGATCTAGGCAGAGAGGATTACCAAACCAATCGCAAAACTGCAGAATACCTTTTACAGTACGGCAGTCAATCTTCCCGAATGCTGTGTTCAGTGCATTGCGATCGATAGGGCGGCAGACACGGCTTCCTAAGGATAAAGGATGTAGCCTATTGTGGTGTCCCAATATATACTCGATGGTACGTGGGAGCACAAGTCCGTACTGGCACTTACCGTCTCAGAGTGGAGGAATCACCCAACCAACACTGAAAGCAATAGTTACCAGGCTTTACGACGCCGTAATACATCTCTAGCCTAGACCTCTAGAAGTTGTGCATTAAGTTCCAAAGCGTTGTTAGATTCATTGAGTTTATTTTAAGTTGATCTTGCTTAACAGTTTTCCTTTCAGGTTCACCATGTGATGTATATATAATTCCTAAAATGCAGTCTAATATGATAAACAAACGTTTGATCTTCTTTCAGCAATGAAAATCCTAGCTACTAAAGGGAAGAAATTCAAGAATCTTTTCTTAAAAAAGCACAGAGCACACGCTAAATGCACAGTCCTAAATCAAGCCAAGAAATGAAAATGCAAATGCACATGCATGTATTTGTTTTCAGCCTTCTTAATGTGTGAATGACGTCAAGAAAGCTATGTGCAAAAGTGAACTACTTTTAAAGCGACAATACTCAACAAAATTATTTTTCAAAACAAAGTGAAAGCAAGAGAGACACTTTACGATTTTGAAATGGAAATTGATTTTCGACACTTTAAAACCACTAATTCAAATCCTATGCAATAGTAACTGTATAATTGAATATCCAGAACAATGGTATTGTTTTCTAAAACTGAAAATGACAACTACGACACTTTCAGATCTAGAGACGACAGTTCGACTCTGTTACTTTTTGCAAAAGAGAACTAAAAACGACGCACAATACATAAAAAAATTTATAGTTCTTTGCACTAAGGAGGCAGAATAATGCAAGAGAAGTGGGTTTACACAAAAGTACACTGACTATAGACAACAAAACTCTTGAATAAGACTGAAAACAGTGAGAAAAATCCACAGTCAGAGGGTAAAGTTAACCCTCCCTGACCATCACACCTGTTACACAGTGAACTCAGTATGCAGCGCACCTACTACACTCAGGAAGTGTGATGCATGCAGACTGCCTTGAAGGCAGGGTGCAATGGTAGCAGTGCGAGACTTTGAACGGGATTTCACTCACAGTTTGCAATCTAGTTTAGGTGTTTAGGCTAAATAAGTAAATATCAGTGTATGTAAAACACAGGGGTGATCTAAGAGGTTACTAGAGCCACCAGTTAGGGAAATTATATTGCTTGCAGATCTATTGTTTAATTCATAAACAAAATACAGATATAGACTGAAGCAGCATTGATCTACTTTGCATTTGTATAACAAATGCAGTTCGAAGGGTAGCTGGCTTGACTTCAGGCTCCATCTGTAAGTTTATAAAAGAAACAAGGATAGATAAGCTAACAAGTAATCTAGTCGCTCCCCAGTGGAGTCGCCGTTTTGTTATCCAGGAATAGTGTCCACTCAGATGCTGCTATTCCCACTAAGATGGGTGGCTATCTTAGAAACAAACAATCAAATTCTACTATTGTTTCCTTTTATGAAAATAGACGAGAGGAGAACCAAGAGGGGCAACCTGAGTCTTGCGCCTGATTTCCTCTCCTTTTCGATAGAGTTTCACCGCTTCTTCTTTGTCTGCCCAGCTTAAAAAGAACCTGTGGAACCACAGCATCATACTACTATGCAAGAAACAAGGATCTAAATTCATAAATAATACAGAATCATCTGTGTATTAACCATATACATGCATATATAAAGAAGTACACAACAATATGGAAGGAAACAAGAATAGCTTTATTCAGATGAAAAGTAGCAAGAGGATTACAACCATGTGCTCTGACCCAGCATCATCCTCCAACTAAGAAGCCCTTCTTCACCCCAAGCAATGCTAGATCACCCAACACTGTGAATGTACACCAGAAAGCCAACAACACTTCTCTATAAGATACAAAATTCCAGCCTCTGGATCCCTGTGATGAGGGATCCATATATAGATCATTACAGAGAGGTGAGTCATCTTCTAGGATCTTTATTAAAGTCTTCTCTCTGATAGTTCTTGCTTCCACTTGGAGAATGATTATCTCTTACTCATCCCTCGTCGAAAATGGAGAGGCAAGTGTCAGAGGGGAATATTCTGGAAGATTCCATGATCTTCCACCTCGCATTTTTGTCCCTGCCATTTGTCCATTCCTGACCATCGCACCCTACAGAGGAGAAAATCAGTATGCATCGCACCTTGTGCATTGGGAAGGTGATATGCATCATACCCCCTACATTGAGGTTTCGCTATGGTCCAACTTTGACCATTTATGAGCAGTTTTCAGTGGAGAACTTCTCGGAGATGATGTAATCATTTGACCTTGTTACTTTAGGTAGTGAAGCAACACTTTTAGGCACTTAGGAGCCCTCAGTTTATGGACATTTATGATTGGGTTTAAAGTGCCCAAAAATGTCTATAACACATGGAGACTTGATACAATGTGGTCTCAAACTCCCTCAAGGATTAGCTGCCTCACATTTTCCACACACTTCTTCCATTCATCCACATTATGTGCATCTAATGTTGCTGTCGAAGGAATTTCTTGATCAACGAATTCCTTCAAGCCATTATCCTCTAGCACAACCTCCATTATGTCCCTCCAAGATATAAAATGTGAGCTGCCTTCTAAGGCATGTTTGAGTCGCTAACCATAGAACGCCATCTATCGATCCTGAAGTATGTATTGCAAATTCGAATTTCACCTGTAACCCAAAACTCAAAACTTCGAAATCTCCTCTAGTGTATCATTCTCAGATACGATACCATGTATGAATTTCCTATAGATTCACAAGCTCATGTAATTTACTAAAGCACAAGACAAGAATCTACTTCTACTTTCAACTAGCGGAAGCCAATAGATTAATGAAAGCAATAAGAAGAAGAATAAGATAAAGCAATGGCACATAACATGATATGTATTTGTGGAAATCCACTGCTCAAAACCCTTCTATCTACATTGCATATATCAGAAATAGGAGTGAAGATACAAATCTTGTAATCACTAGATAAATTCCACACAAGTATGCTCAACTCTCTCACCTCACAAGCTAGCTCTTGGCCAACACTTAGCCAATTTTGTAGCTCTCCAAGCCCCTAATATATTATGTAATTCCTAGGATGAATCACCAATATTTAAAGGGAATTGATGCTTTCAAAACTATGAAATCCAAAAACAGGATAAATCTATGATGCATGCATGATACTTACACTCCAATAAATAATACAACTGATAGTAGACTGCCCCTGTACTCTAGTCTCAATTCGGTCTTTCTCATAATCGACATGCATGAGTTTCTGATGAGGGAATCTTCAATTAACTAAAATGACACTTGTGGGTGCACTAGTGCACCAACTCACTGTTAACTCTCTATTAGTTCCACAAACAGTTTGCAACTAATTTAACTGAACTTAACTCAATAAACTGAGTGATCTAATTTCCAACTCAATTTAAAAGCATACTGCACCCCTAAAACTTAGGGGAAACATATACATGAATACAAAAAGGCTTCCAACTCGAAATCCCTAAGCTAATAAAGTTAATTCAACTTAATTAAATATTTACAAGTTGTTATGAGAATAGAATTCAATTTTTAATTTCGAGTTTAGTTCAAGGATAAATTAAACTAGAATTTTGTGTTTACATTTCTCAACATAATTGTCTCTAAGTTATATGTTGATGTATAAATTTTGAATTTCCTTTCGGGTAAAGGGAAAGAAAGAACTGGAATGCAGGTTAGAAAAGTCTCTGTATGGGTTAAAACAATCACCAAGGATGTGGTATCAGAAATTTGATACACATATACAGGGACTTGGCTTCACCAAAGGCAAAGTAGATCATTGTGTGTATTTTAAATGAATTGGTGACTATGTTATTTATCTAGTCTTTTGTGTGGATGATACCTTGTTGATTAGAAATGAAAAAGAAATTATCTAGGATTTGAAGACCCAATTTTCCTCCAAATTCGAGATGAAGTATCTTGGTGCTACAAACTATATTTTGGGCATGAAAATTAAACGAGCTAGGGAAAAGGGGGAAGATATGGTTAGAAAAGAGGAATTATGTCAAGACAACAATATAGAGGTTTAATATGAAGGATATTAAATTGGTGAAGGTTCCTATTCCTATAGGTGTAAATTTATCTGCTTAACAATGTCCCAAGACATAATAATAGGAATAGGACATGTCATGTGATCCATATGCAAGTACAGTAGGTAGCCTAATGTATGAAATGGCCTGTACTAGACCAAACATTTCACATGTGGTGGGATTATTGAAAAATTCTATGTAAAAACAAGGGAAGGAGCATTGGACAATAGTGAAGTGGGTTTTCAGGTATTTGCATGGAACTGGTGATTGTCGTATATGATATCAATGAAGACTAGGTTTGGACATTCGTGGATTCATCGTTGATGCAAACTGGGTTGGAGATATATATCAGAGAATATCTACAAGCGGGTATGTGTTTAACCTATTTGGAGGTGCAATCAGTTGATGAGAAAGAGATAGTCTGTAGTGGCACTTTCAACTACAAACACAGAATACATGTCAACCACTCATGCAAAAAGGGAACAAGTTTGGTTGCAGAGATTGTGTTGAAGTATGGGGTTAGTATAATGAGCTTTAAGGATATACTATGATATTCAAAGTGCAATTTTCTTGGTAAATAACCCTTTTTATCATTCAAAGACAAAGCACATTGATGTTTAGTATAATTTTTTGAGGGATATGGTTGTAGAAGAAAAGGTGTTGTTCGTAAATGTAGACACTTTGAAGAATGCTACAGATGCATTGACAAATTATATGACCACTGATAAGTTTTCTTGGTGTAGATAAATAATGGTTGTTGCAACATTGGACCGATGAAATATCTCTTGTTACCCCCTATGTGGAAAATAAAACAACAAGCCGGAAACTGTTGGGTGTGTGTTATATTCATTCCATGACTAGTCGCTTGAGCAGGGGGGGTGAAATATACCCCTGTTTCATTGCATTGGGTGCAACAAGGGGGTCAGGAAAAGGTCATCACTCCCTTGTCAGGGGGTTTCAGGAGGGCAGTAGCTCCCCTCTACGGGGTCTAGGGTAGTGCCCTAGGAAAATGTTTTTTGGACCCTATATTAGGTGGGTAGACCTACCTACGGTTTTTTGCATGGGCTTCATAGATGGTTTTGGGCATGATAGTTTTCTGCCCTTGGCATTTTGTAGATCTAATTAATGGAACTACAGTTATGTTCTAAGCCAAGGTTAATGGATTGGGGTTTATGAATGCTTACACATGTATATATATGTAGTGTAACATTCAAAGTAACATAATGAAAAATCAAGTTGGTAGTATTATTTTTGGGATCCAGGGGAAATCTTTGTGTATATTTATTTTGGATTTTATTTTCTCTTCGATATTTATCTTTTGTTTTTTTAATTCATGTGCAGGTAATTTATCATTGAGGTTAAAACCTATAATAACTTAGTGAAAGTGTTGAAACATAATAATAAAATCCATGCAAATATCATACCATGCGTAGCTCCCCTTGAGATCAATATACCTCCAATAGACAGGTTGATCGTGTGGACCTAAATGTGCGGGAAGGTTAAATGAACTCATCAAGTACTACTACAATAAACCGTACTCATTAAGTTACCATATTTGAGTCACATGCTCCCTGTAGGGTTATGCACCTAAGATGAACTCTATAGTCCTATACAAGTAAGCAAGAACTAATCATGGACTATAGGAGGGGATGCTCTTCACTACTTGAAGATTTGTTGCTCCTTCTTTCTCCACATAGTCTTTGGTTGCCTCTTTTATTCCTTCACTAGTTTTCTATTAGGTTCTCTTTCTTTTTGTTGCTTTTACCAATTTTCCCTTGAATAACGGGGTAGCAAACAGTCTCTTTCCATATGGAAAAAAATATGACATGTGTATCACTCCACATGCGAAGATATGAAGCAATAAGATCAAATCTCCTTCTGTTCATACTAGATATATACATTGTTTTCAATGCGCTTCTCCTTCATTGGTTAGATCTGAAAACATATGTTTTATGGACAAACAAGTTACATGAAAAAAATAACCATAAAAAGCATGATTATATGTATTGGCTAATCGCCTTGGTTGTTTATACTGCTACAAGATTTGTTGATTTGATCTATACATTCTTCTCCTGCAGTTAGCTGCAACATGCCAAATTTGTGATAGTTGTAACATTCTACTTTATACACAAAAGCAACAAACATAATTTGGTTCCTTTGGAATTTTACAGATCTGCCATGATCGTCTCTTGGATTAAATATATTTTGAATGTAGGAGCTCCCTGATTTTTCTTCTTTATTGTTATTGTTGCTTTATATGTTGTTGATTCTGCTTCCTGTTTCCTTGTTTCTCACTCTTGTTGTTGGTATTGTTTTCTATAGGCTTCTTGGGTTCTTCTTTGTTGATTTTACTTACATGAAAACTAGACTCACCCTTTTCATATCCAAGACCATATTTATCCAGTGGTGATCTCTAGATATCATGAAAACTATCCAAGGCCACAATTCTCTTCTCCATCATCCACTATTGTCTCAAGGATATCACTTTAGATTCTAATCTCTCACACTCATCTACATTCTCTTTGTACTTGTTCCTCATACCTTCCTCTACTCCTAATTTCTGCCAATTTAATATTTAAGTCTATAACCTCTTACTTTGATAACTTCTTCTGACATATTTTTCTTATCTTAATTAGATTATTTGTAACCTTAATTATTATTTTGTTCTTTCAATGAAACAACTATAAAATGATAAATAAGAGTGAAACAAAAGGGCATGGGATATAAGCCAACAACTAGGGCCAAAACCTCTCCAATTAAGAGGAAGACCCACAAGAATTCTTCACTTCTTAGAGAATATTAAATTGACAAATTCCAAGACCTATGACCCTTAACCAATACCCTCCAAGACAAAGTACCTTGAAAATATTTTCTTCTTGCAGTTCCTTAGCAATTTAGGTAATTTCGACCTCCAACAAACATGAGATTCGCTTGCGTGCACCTCAAAACCTTAAGTTTTTCCTATGTAAACCTCTTCCTCAATTACATCATTAAGTAAAATAGTATTTACATTCAACTGATGTCAAATCCATGCCAATGAGGAAGCAATAGAAATAATGGATTTAATGCAGAGGTACCTACAAACTGGAGGAAAGGTCTCATCATATTCTTCTTCCTCTTTCTACAAGAACCATCTAGCTACAAATTACTCCTTATATTTGTCTATAATTCCATTTTCAACATGCTTGATCTTGTATATCCACTTGTAATTCACTACTAACTTCCATTTCGATCTCGATACAATCTCCCAAACATCATTCTTCATGGTGGATTGGTATTCATCATTCATAGCCTCATTCCAAACTTGTTGGATAGTTTCATATTCATAAGTGGAAGCTTTTGCATCAACAAAGTTAGTCACAAGAGTTTCATAACTAGAAAACCTTTTAGATTTTTTGAAGGCTCGAAATATCTGCCTTAACATCAAGGAAAACTACCCGGTCAGGACATTAGAGAAGATCCTTTTCCGTTTGGAATAGTGTCTATGACTAGAAATTATGGGACCAGTTTCCCTTTATATAAATTATGAAAATAGATGGAGTATATAGGTGTAAGGCTATGAGGTAATTAAAGCTGAAAATAAATAATATTTAAACTAAATATCTATCCTGGAATAGCTTATCTGTATATGTGATTTAGAAGGATGCCACAAGCAACATGACAGCTAATGATAACAAATTTAATTAAAATAGTTGATGAATTCATTACACATACAATATTTCATTGTTTATGCATATAATATATGACTTCAATCACACATATAAGTATTGTAAAATGTACGATTTCTTATCACACACATATGATAAATGTAATCAAATAACCATTTCTCTTAAGGAATGTAATAATAGACAAATAGTAGTACTTGATATATCATAACTCTACTCATGAGAAAATAGTAGTGGTTCAACTTTCTATTAAGAGTAACTTAAGTTACAATAGTGTAAACAAAATATTTCTTTCCGAAATTCATAACCCCTTCTCCATACAAATAAACGAGATTTATAGTTTCAAAATCAAATACAAATATAGCAAAGTGGACTAAAAGCATGAAGAAGTTTTAACAAACAACATTTAAAACAAAATAACAAGGCAATTTTAAAATTTGTTGTAACAACTTGACTAAGCCTATGAAGAAGATTTCCCTCCCATAAACTACTAGAGTTCATAAATAGCTGTCACGGGCTTCAATTCACACGAAGACTTTCACTGGATCCACATTTGAATTGTAAATATGGCATCTTGCAATGTTGGCAACATGTGAGTGGTCATGTTGGATAGGCATCTGACCATTAGCCATTGGTTGTGAGGCTTGACTAATAATTCCAATAGAATTCTAGGTCAATTTTAGATAGCTTCTTGATCTTTCTGGTCCTTTTCTTGGAAAATTCCTACCACATTTTGCTGAGTAGTTTGATATTTGGTAGAGTTCCCTTAGGGTAGTCTAAAATAAGATTCGCCTGAAACAAGTTATTGGAAATGGCTTCAATGAGGTCATTGGAGATATCTCTTGCATAGAATATTGTTGTCTCTATATTCTTGAGGTGTACTTCCCATTCCCTGAAGACTATTTTCTTATGTGATTCCTCTATCCTTGAGAGATCAACTAACCTCCCTTCGGCATTGTCTTGCCATGTTATGTAGCCTGCAATATTTTCCTCAATATCATCAAAATATGTTATGAGGTCAGATAATTGTTCAACTAATGAATTGGTTGTGTGACACAAATAATAAACGATGACTAATTTCTTGTATAATATGACCTGTGTTTGACTAGGGAGAGTATTTAATTCTACTTCTTCCCTTTTTAATTCTTATAATTCAATATTAATTTTCAGATATTCAATCCTATGTTGTAATTCTTGAATTTGAACATCCTAGATCCTCAATTCATATTTATGTTAAACTTTAAGGGTGTTGAAACTATTCTGGAGCTCAACAAATTGTTCTTTTCATTGGTTAGCAATATTTTTCTCGCCAGTCTAAAGACTCCATTACAACTGCATAATAATTCTCCTGTTCCTTCAAAGGTTGTTGTATCTCAGTGTCTTTGTTCATAGTCATAGAAGCATACACTCTTGAAAATTGAATGATTCTTCCCAGTTCCTCTATAGGAGTGGACTATGAACCCTTCCATACTACTTCAAAAGATGAGTTTTCAAGGACTAATTCTGGGACTAGTCAATCTTCATTTTATTTCTTTTCCTTTTTACAACAGCATTATGTTGAGGACTATAAAATATGTTAAGGGGAGAAATCTCTTTGACCCTTAATACTACCTCCGAGGTCAGGAATACTAGTATAATTTTCATGTCTTCAATCTCTAAAGGGTTCTTAAAGCTCTTTATTGTAATTGGAGTTTTCGCTAAAGCTTTAGGAGTGTCTAAGACCTTCTCTTGTGAGGTAGTCGCTAAAACCTTAGGTTTATTTCCTTTAAAAACTTGCCTACATTGTTCCCATATATTTTCAAGCTTAGAACCTTGAAATTGTGTTTTGGTTTGAGTGGAAGTTGAAGCCCCTGTATATTTTGGTTCAAATATATCAGTAACCTATGTAGAAGGAATAACTATAACCTTTTATTGAGCTATTCTTTCGTATGAAATTTTTAATGAGTCTAAGGGTAAACAAGATAGCCTTACTTCCATACATTAGAAAAATTGATTGATTTCCTATGGAGCTAGATGCTCTGCGATCTATTTGGCAGCTATTTAATAGGTGGGATTTTTTCAAAGAAATCATCAAACTAATTTGGTTCATGAGAGAATTTCTTGATGCTTGACTATTCAGTAACCTTCTTAACATTTCCATGAGGATTGTACTGTCTGTTAGCGATAGTAGGAAATTTCAACTCTAAAATAGAGTTAATCTCAATCACTGCATGTTTAAAATTCTCAAATGTATACATACCACAACAAAAAGGCAGGTAGGCCACAATTTCCTATCTGATTATTTCAATACATTGGATATTCCATTACCTATGGTTTGGTATGCTATCTCATGAGCTAGCAGTCTGTTAGGGGCATACAGGGGAAAAGCATGTGGATTAGCAAGACTACCAAAGACCGGGATTTAGGTAAATAACTCCTCACCAAACCAATTCCCAACCCTGAGAAAGTTTGTCTCTGCCTCCAGGGAAATCCTAGGATCTCTCTTGTTAAAGATAATTTGATGAATAGGCAGCAAGACACCCTAGAAGTTTCTATGGAAATGAGGATGATACTTAGAGTCCTAAAGGATATTATGGTATATATGAATAGGATTTGGGTCCTCTAAGTTCCATTTCCAACCAAAGGAGGTGAAATATGTAGTGAAGAATAGGGTGTCCATTACATAACCACTCATATAGAAAGGAGGAATTATATTTTTTGAAATTGTATGCTTCTTATTAAAATTCAGACTGTGTGGCTAAGTTATCAGATAATATATTTTCCCAGACTAATATATATCCTTCCGAGGTGGCATCAATTAGTAGAGTCCATTGATCTAAGAATTTATGAGAATTAGGATAAGAAAAAAGCCCACATACCATGCCAACAACTTGAGAATAAGGGCTTGTGAGAGAGTCTATTACATATATTCCCTTTCCCTCACACTTATGCTTATTGGGCTCCCTCCTCTATTCCTTAATGGGTTTTGATGCATGATCAATGTTTCTCATGGATTTATCTAGAAAATGTTTGTCATATTTACACTGCGATAGTGGAAAATTGTACATTGTACTGAAATCCCTCCCATTGAAAGGGACTATGACTGCATCATTCTTTGTCATGAATTTCCTATCTGCAATGTTCAAGTGTTCCATGACCCCCCAAATCATATTTATATAGGGAAGGATCTTAGGTTGAGAAAAAATTCTGTGTAAAAATGAATTTGCAACATCACTGTAAGTGGTATTATAAACTGGAGTAGAATCCTTAGTTGTAACTATTCTTTGGGTGAACCTTGGTCCTTCATCTTCGAATAACTGATAGATAGATTCTCAGGAGGGACTTGTGGCATCTAAAGAACATATTGTGTTGGAAAATGAACATGGGATATCGATATTTTCCATCAATGGAGCAACCGATTTTTGTTGAGTGAATCGTTTATTCTTCAATTTAGTTTCCTTAGGCATTTCTTTTGAATTACACTTGTTAGGACTGTCTCACAATGGAAAAGCACAAGACTAAATGATAATTCATTTACTAGACAGTACTTAGTGCAAATAACAATTTTCCATAATGATTTATGTCTTAAACAGAAAATCATGATAAAATCAAGTTGTAAGGAATAAGGATGTTTAGAATTTCAAAAACCATAAATTCACCACTTTAAGATATTAGATGAAAAACGTCAATTCACATGGGTTCTACACACATCAACATATTGGAAGAATTTTATCAGAGAAATCACCTCGACAAACAAAAATAGTTATGATATTTGAGACTCCTAATATGTCATGTTTAAAGATATAATCACTATAAGTGTAGGTGGGAAGTCATATCAAAAGTTTCATATCGACAAATGGAATATCAAGGATTGAAAGAGTGAACATCCAAGATAAAAAATTCCCGATATGGGTAAAGAAGAGAATATTATAGGTTTGAGATAAGATTGGAAATATCAAATATCGGAAGTGGGAGGCATTGTAATATTGTGGTATTAGGAGTTTTGGTATAGAAAAAGTGATAAGTATCATAGGTTTGGGATATCGAGACTTTTGAGATGGCGCAATTAAAAAATTACAATGTTCATGGATTTTGATATGCCAGGTGGTAGATTTCGTGGCCGCAAGTTCTTCAAAATATTCAATTTAAAAGGAACCAACAACTTAATTTTGTGTTTTACATATCGTACATGATTGATCAAAGAACGATTTTATGGTAAATTTCTTATAACGAAAGTTATGAAATTATAATGATCTGATAAAAAATGATCTGATAATGCATATGTAAATAGCAAAAGGCCTATCAGGTTTTTATTAATTGTAAAATTTGTAAGGTTGGGCCTTCAATATGTATGTTCTGATAATAGAAACTTTCATGTGAGAGAGAATTTTATTTACAAATTAAAAGGATGCATAGTTGTGGTTGTTTCCAAACTCTACCCTTTGAGATAACCTTCTTTCCAACATGCTAGAGATATTTCCATGATCTTATGTTATCTATCTTAAAGCACCATTATATACCATCCACATATAATCATCATCTGTAGAAAAACCTATTAGAGCAGAAAAGTAAAAGAAATATTATCACCTTTAGAATTCTTTAGATATTCATCATTAATGTCGGCTATGAAAACATGTTGTTTTCCTTTTATCTTTTTATCATTGTCACCTTCACGACATTAATACAAGTAGTGACCAAATATATGACAACAAAAAAATTGAATACTTGACATGTCTTTCTTTGTTTGTTGAGCAGGTCTTCCTTTTGATTTTTAATTCTATAAACCAAGCTTGTTCTTTCCTCCATTATTGTTCTTGAAACAAGTTGCAAATGCTTGAGAAGCTTCTTCATTTCTATCTCTTTATATAAAAGTTGATTCTTCTTGAGCAAAATAGTTCCATAGTTTATCAAACGAAGGATATTCCTTCCAGATACGTATACTTGTTGCAAATGCACCTCATGATCTAGGTCAACCATTGAGTGATATTGTCATAAGTTCCTTTTTTGAGAATGTTTCATCAATTACTTGTATGTGGTCTCCCAATTGAGAGATTATTACAAAATGTGAAGTTGAAATGTCATCATTTTTCATCCTTATATGATGGAGATCATTCTTCAATCTCATGGCTTGACCAATGTTATTGATAATAAATAGATTAGTTAGGGCATCATACATATTCATAGAAGTATCAAGATTTGCAATACAAAGGAATATATGATTTATAAACAAATACACAATGAGAATCATCACAATGATGCCATCTTCTTTTAATTTTCTGTGTTCTATATTATAAGTTGGTTCAACAACTTTGCTTGCAACAATATACAAGACTTTGTTCTATGCAAGGATAAGGTAAATCCTAGTATTCCAACCTCTGAAGTTTGAGGCCACTTCTAACTTGTTCTATGATTTCATAGAAAAATCCATGGATGTAAATAAAAAAATGAATTCAGCAATATCGATCTTGATGTAGGGTTTCTTAAGAGTGATCTCACTTTTCCTTTCTTTACCAAAGATTTGATAACATGTTAACTTTTAAAGTGTGATAGATACTACCACAATATTTCTACAAAATAATAATCACTTTAACTGATGTTGATATTCTTTCAATTTTTCCAATATATCATTAAGTAATTGTACTTTAGAAATTCAACCATGAAAATAGTAGTAGAGCAATAGATATCATAATGCACAAGGATTTACCCTCGCAAAATCCACTAAGGGGGAAACCCAACAATCCTTTTCAATAGAGAAAGTCTTTAGTTCAACAAGGGACACACCTAGACCTCTAATCCACAAATAGGTCACACTCACCTTGAACAAATATATGGTCAAACCTAGTCTTCTCCCTCTAATTCAAGACTTCGAATTTGATCTAGCACTCTACCTTCTAATTTTCCATAGGCTGAATTTCGACATCCTTATCCTGCCTAGAAACCCGGAAATTTCAGCCCCTACAATTTCCATGAATTTCAACCCCCTAGAACTGAACATCCTATAAAATATGAGAACTCTGAGAGAGATATTATCCACACATGTAAGTGTGTGAGAGAGAAAGAGATTAAATTTTTTTGTGTCTTCATCCTCCTTATCATTCTTGTCCTTTGCTTGGATTCCTAGAAAATTCTTTATGAGAGAGATTAAATTACTCATTGTGGAGGAGATATAATATTTATATATATTTTTGTGATGAGTTGAAACCATGTGTCCTTTTCCTAGACCAAATTTACATGGAGGGAGGCTAACTTGACGATATTGGAGCCAAAATTTTCAATTTCAAAAATTCAAATTTCTTTGTTTTGAAAGTCCTAATAGGACATGACTCAAAAATTTCTTTTCTTTTGACTCTATAATTTAGGTTATTATTTACAATAATAAATATAAATACATCAAGGTCCAAATACATTATTAAGACTAATCATAGTTACAAATTTCAACAAGCTATAGGCCAAGTACTTCTTAAACCCATACTTCTAATATGAAATCACTCATAGGTGGATCTTCAAAGAAGGATCGGAAAAAAAAACCTTAGAAAGTAGCTCAAAATCCCAATTGAACACAAACATAATATTCACCAAAGAATTTTCTCTATTTGGGGGGTCATAACCAAAGACAAAGCCAAACTGTTGGTCACAACTCTAACTGAGAGACCAAATTACCCTTTGATACCAATTTTAGTTTTATTTGAGGTCGAAATTTGGCAGATGTAGAAGGAGAAGTGTTTGTATAAGGATGATAAGAGAAGGAAAAAAATAGCCTTTGGATTCCTTATTTTGGATCCTCCTATAATGGTCTAGATGAATAATATTCCCCCTTCAATACTACCACATGGTAATAGAAATAAAGATATTAATTATTTTCTAGTTGAGTTTGATATATTGTGTAGGATTTATGACTATTATATTGATGCCAAAAAACTTAAGATGTTCCCCATTACTCTCAAGGATTCAACCTTTCCTAGTTCATGGGACTAGGGGGAACACTATTACAACTTGGGATGGAATGCATAAAAATTTTCTTAAAAAATATCAGGATTATTGCAAAGCTAGATACTTGAGGGAGGAAATTTTCAAGATTACACAAAGATAAAATGAGAGCCTTGAATATGATCTTCAATCAATCTTAATGACCTAAAAAATGTATACTCAATCATGACACCATTAGGACTATTTTGTTAAGGATGTTTAAGATGAGTCCATAAAGGTATTAAATTTGAAGGGATACGGGGTTGCTTCACATTTTCCTTTTAAAAATATTTGTGACGTGTACAGGAAGTACTCTAACAACCATGAGATATTTGGTAAAGGGATTAAGGATGCCTTCCATAAAAAAACTAAATATGAAATGAGTGGTGTAACCAAGATCAATTTGATACATTCATTAGAGAAATTTAAAATTGATTCACTTCGAAATCTTAATCTGCAATTACGCAGTTTAAACTCTAAGGAAAAGGAAGAAAAGGAAAGAGAAACACTTTTTATATTGTATCTTAAAGTGTAGGGAGAGATAGTCTTTGTGAGAATGCCCCTTGGATGCAATGGATATACATGTTATTTGTGTAGGTGAGCATATAATGGAAAGCGTCACATCTTTACTTAGACTTAAAGTGATTTACCAAAGATAAAATTATGCAACAACACAATTGAATGCATTGGAACCTAAGTAATTTTGGCAAACGGGACAATAAGTTATAAATTCAAATCATATTCCTTGATCTTCTCATCATTTTTCTAGATAACAACATTTATCTCAATTTATGAATCCTCATATGCCTTGGCAAACATATGTTCCACAACAAGTTCAAAATCACCCATGGCAATAGGGATGGCGATGGGCCTCTTATAGCAATATTCCTACATTTCTTATCCCTTACCATTAGAACAAAAATACCTTATACCATTACAATCATCATGTACAACTTATCCATAGGCTTAAGAGCATCAATTAATTGCACCTCCACAACAATTTCAATTACCACAACCACTACTTTCCCAACCTCCACCACCTACACAATTTCCTACTCAAATATGTAATTGTGTTTTTAGATTCTAGGGAGTATCATATATACATTATGGTCTTAAATCCTAAAATACATTCAAGAGGACACCCCTTGATATTAAGATGACCATGGATGGTGATTTTGTATTCCTACATTGGTTGTTTCTCTAGAGATATGCCCATTTCTTATGGGAATCAATAAATAAAGTGACATTATATCCCCCTAACAAATATTTTCAAGAATTTGAAGAATTATATGGCTTGATAATATTAATAGATATGAATAGAATTTTCAATCAATTTCTCCTAGGATGGTTATTGTGAAATTCTTTTGAAATCCTGAAAGATAGGCTGACCAAGGAACATGTCTTAAGATGACCAAATTGGTCTTGCCCCTTTCACATCTCCATAGAATCCTCACATATAGCCCTTGAGGAATCTCTAGGACAAAAAGAGGATCAACTATTTTATGCCATCTAATACATTAGTAAAAAATATGACACATGATGAATTAACTACATAAACATTAAAAAATAATGCTTACTCATAGTTTATGTGATCGATAAATTTAGACATTACATCATCAGATATGAGGTATTATTCCCACATATCAATTTTCCATGAAATACTTAATGAAAAAACCTATAACTAATGGTATGGTGACTAAGCGACTCTTGTTATTACAAGAGTCCTAAGTTACTATTTTAGATAATCCTGGCAAGACTATTATGTTAGAAAATTTCCTTTACAGAATTCAAAATGAAGGACACGAAACTTTTGTTGATTACACTTTTCCCAATGAAAATTTATTAACGATGTCTACTAACTCTCCAAGGTTTGCAAATATCCACAACTATATATCCACAAGTAGGCTACCTCAACATCTATCTTCCACGGAGAAGAAAAATATTGTTAGACTCAGTACCTTCTATTCTTGGGTTAGAGGAGATACCTTCTATAGTAGACCTAGCTTGATCATTAGAAGAGCCATACAAGAACACAAAATTCTTGATATATTGATATATTCCCATGATAAGGCATGCATGGGACATTTTTCCAAAAAAAATGACTACTTATAAAGTCCTTCATTTGGGATATTATTAGCTTACCATCTTTCAAGATGTCAAAGAGTATGTTTGAAAGTCTAAATTTTTTCAAAGGATGCACTACCTAGTGTAAATTGATGAAATTCTTTTGCAACCCCAAGTAGTTATTGACCCATTGAAAAAATAGGAAGTTGATTTTGTGGGCCTATTACCCTAACATCCAAAAGGAAAATGCATATCTTGGTTTGTAAATATTACATTACTAAGTGGGTAGAGGCTAGGTCTCTTTTTCATGTTAATGAACAATCAATTGATATTTTTTATTTGAGGATACTTTCACTAGTTTTGGTGTCCTAAGGAGAATTGTAATAGATCAATGAGAACATTTCACATCAAAGCTGATGCAGGCCATTATAGAATAATACAAAATTTTGCATCTAAAATATTCACCTTATAATTCACATGCAAATGGGTAGACCAATAAAGTCCTAGAGATCATTTTGACCAAAACAATGCAGTTGTATCACAAGGACTAGGAAAATTGACTTCCTAAGGCCCTTTAAGCCTATAGGACTACATGGAGGAATAGAACTGAGCACACTCTATATGACTTGGTGTATGGCAATGAGTTTTTTTTCCAACTAAATTTCAAGTGAGGACATATAGGACTACAAATCGCTTAGGTGTGAAGCTCTTTGAGGCACAAAAACAAATACTCCTCCAACTAAATGAATTGAATGAGATGTAGAAAAATTTTATTCAACATACCACTCTTTTCCAATTGTGAAGAAGTAGATGACACAATAAATTCATAAAAAGGGAATAGTTCAAAGGAGAAGACTAGGCTGTCTTCTCTCATTCTAAGTTTAAAGATATTAAGGGGGAACTCTATACAGATAGCTAGGCCCTTTATTAATTTGAGAATTTAAATGACAATGGATATATAAATAATAAAATCATCTATGGCTAGGGAAATTCGTTTATGGTCAATGGGCATAGATTGAGATTATCCCAGTAACATGTTGATTGAGAAGAATTATTTCAAAAATTTCTACAACAATCTAGATTGAAAGTGCTAGTCAGGGTGGACCCCCAACCTATTGTAACTTCATTTTTAATCCTTTCTTCTTCTTTAGTATAATATAATTAAAAATAAGGTTCAATTATGAAAACCGGCTTGTTGGCGCAGTTGAATTGGAAGCTTTCTTGAAAACCAAGCAACTAGCAGGAAAATATTCCCAAATAATAATAATAATAATAATAATAAGATTAAAATAAGAAATTTTATGTTTAATTGTGAAACTAGCTTACTAGCATCATTGAATAGGTGCAATTGAATTGCAATTTTGCTTGAAAACCAAGAAACTAGCATGAAAATATTCCCAAATAATAATAATAATAATAAAATAAGAAAAATTATGTTTAATTGTGAAAACTAGCTTAGTGGCATCATTGAATAGGAAGTCCACTTGAAAACCAAGGAACTAGAAAGAAAATATTTCCAAAATAATTTTGTTTAAGCTAATAAAAAGGTGTTAGTTTTTAGGTATCAAGTGGTTTATTTGAAAATGGAGTAGTTTTTTTGTGCCTGAATTTGATGGTAGAAATTAAGTTAGTGAGATAGGTCCATGAAAAACCTCCTCTATACAGAGCTTGAAATAACCACTTTACCAATTTTTTCATCACAACTAGATCAAAAAACCTCCAGTACAATAAGTATTTTTAATTAGAATCAACATCATTATTACTCTCAAAATTATCAACATTGACATCAATACCAACACCACTTATATCCCTCTCATCATCATCACTAACATCATCAACACGATCATCACCATCATTCTCAACATCATCACCATTGTTAGCAACCTCAACACCAATATTAATAGTAGTGGTAACCTTAGCAACCTCAACACCAATATGAATAGTATATTGGTAAATATCATGGATGTTGTGGTACAAGCTAAGTGAGATGAGCTAATCATTTTAGAAATTTATTAATGTGTTTGAAACTTAAACAATCTAACAATACAACCTTCAAACCATATTTATAAGTATATTTTTCCTACCACGATGTAATCACTAACATGCCATTTGATTTATGCACGGCAATCCCTATCATAATTTTTCTATTGGCATGGGTCATTATTGGCTTGCATGCACACCATATCTACTATAACTTTCAATAATTTAACTACTTTACCATGTTACCTCCAGTTTCAGGTATCATTCCACCACCATTCGAAATATTTTCTTGTCCCTTATTTCAAACACCATTGTGTCCCTTGATTGAAAAATGCCTTTACCTTGACTGACTATAGAGCTCATATGGACGAAGCCCTCAACATTGAATCTACATGATATGGAAACTTGGGCCAGTAAAAAAGGAACCTTTGCCATTACTGGCCTTGGAAAGTTTTCCTAAGTATAATGCTAGTAAATCAATTCTTCAAGCCATGGGATGGCTTAGCCTCCTTAAGAAATTTTGACGGAATGATGATGATGTGGCAATGGCATTTGCCCAAGGATTTTATGGTAACATATTTCAAAACAATGGTTTAGTAATGGTGGTTACAAAATATTCAGTGGCTCAAGCCATGGGGCTCTCTCATCAAGGTGAGAGGAAGTTTTAGAATAAGAAAGTGGAGAAGGGGACCTAGAGTTTATTCTTCACTTCTTAAGAGTTATATCCAAATTGGAAGCAAGGGGTTTCACACAGCTACATTGTGGAGAAATTAATAAATCTACTCTTTGTTTTATATAAGGCGGTGATCTCTGAAGGTAGAGATGTTATTACCTTTTTCTATCATATTCATTTACTTTTGCACTTTGAAGTTGGTGAATGAAAAAATTTCCCTTATTTCCTTTTGAAAAGATGGGACCACATGGAAAAGCTTTTCCAACAAAACCCTAGAAATATGAAGTGCAACCTATATCATCACAGCTTCATAAAATGTTTAAATATGGATTAACTGAGGACAAGGAAGGATAATTTGGATGTTTTTGTTACAAATCAGTTTTCTACCCCCTTATAATACCACCAGTAGCACCAAATTGGTTGATTGAAAATGTATCTAAAGAAGTTCTTAGTAAGGACAAGGAGAAACCTAATATGGTAATAGAAATGTAGGAGATGATACTCCAAGGGATGAAAAATTTCATCCCTTTAAAAAGGATCCAAAGAATGTGGAAAATTTAAGCCAACAACCTTCTGTTTTCTTAAGGAGACTAACCAAAAGTGATATCAAGAAAATGCCTGCATAGATAGAGGCTAATCCCATACCCTATCATGTCCCTTGCATATCAGTTCTTTATTACCCTACCAATTGAGACCATTTATATACCTATGAACCTTTTATAGCATCCCCTCCCCATTCTCCTAAAAATTTAGCTCCTTTACCTTAATATGAGCCTTGTGCACCCAGTCTCCTTACTACCATCATGCAACAACAAACTTCTACAAATTCTTCTCTTTTGCTCACTCTATTATTGACAAGAATAACAAGAGGAATAGATTAGTAGTTTCTCTAACTAAAATGGTAATAACAAAGTCGTATCGTGATTACGTGACACCATCAGTTGAAGATGCTACATATATGCACCTTACTATGTCCTCCACCATGCCAAATGCACGAGCAACTCAAGAGTTGAAAAAGAAGAATAAAAATATTAAAAATATTAGAACTTAGAATGTGGAATTTAAAATTCTTAATAGACATGTTAAGAAGGAAAATTCTATCTTGAAGACCAAGAATGTGTTGCTACGAGAGGAGGTTGCCAAGTTTTCGAAGGAAAGTAAGAAGTATATAAAGTTGACTAGGAAATGGTATTGAGAGAAATTTTAGCTTAATAATGGATAAGCATGTTTTTCCACTAATATTTTAAAGAAATTTTATGGGCATATACAAAATAAGATTTTGCAAAAGAATCTTAGTGTTGTATAGAGGAAAAAGTGGGCAAAGTGTCAACATTAATATTAGTAATAAGTAAGACCATAAGACCACTACATTTTTTATCAATTTTTTTGGAAGGAGCACTAGGTACCAATTGAGTTATGTTAACCATAATTTTGATTATGTGAGGACACTAAATCTCAGGCCTATGGGATATTTCGAGGCTCAAAATTGTGTTGAAAATGGCAACAAGAAATTGCTAAAAATAGAAGTGCTAAAAATAGCAGTTTGTGTATCAGTGCTAGATTGGGCAACAAGGAATGAAAAATATAAGTGCTAAAAAATAGAAGTTCTATTTTTAGCAGTTCTAGTTGGATTCCTATTTTTAAGGTAGTCCCTGGACTAGAAATAGGAAGCAAAATTCGAATTTGATATTAACAACAATTTGTAAATTAATTAATTAATTCAGTTTGAGTTAATTAGTTAAGGAATTATGAACTTGAGGTCTATGTGAGGACATTCAATAGTTTCTCCTTTGGTTGAGGGATTTACCCATCAGTTAAAGGATAAGGATGAGTTGTAATTATGAGTTGTAATTACTTGGCTCAATTAATTGAGTCAAGTCCAGTTAGATTAATTTAACAAGTTGTTAAATTAATGAGATTCTGTTTGTTAATGCTTGTATGCATGTAACAACTAGTATTTTCATATAACTGAATGTTATAGCTTAAATAACTCATGCATGTCAGTTCAGACAGAGACCCAGTTGAGATCAGAGAAGGGACAATGTACTATCAGTTGGATGAATATTTTTCCTATAAAGGAAGCTCATCCATGATGAGGATTTATCTCCTTTAGGTTTGTGCAGTTAGATCAGAGGTTAGTGAGTGTGTGAAGAGGCCAATTCACACAGGTGGCAACACTGGACCCCAAAGAAACCGCACAAGGAAATAGGAGGCTTGGAGGGCAAAGGAGAAGGTTTGTGAGAATCGTTTGACTACCTATGAGAAGCAGAGGTATTGTACTGAGATATGGATAGCTTCCGAGCTAAGGATTTGTGTAATATGGACTATATTTCCACTTGTATAATAATATAGAGATGGGGTTTTAGGCAAGTGTTTCCCCTGGGTAAATTCTTCTATGTTATGTGTGATTGATTCCTTCTTATCAGTTATATGTGTGCTTATTGATGTTGCTCATGGTTGATTAAGCTTCTGCTAATTTTTTTGTAAAATTAGATCAAGTGTTTTGGTTTAGTACATTACATTACAAGGTTGATCTACAGGTGGGAAATTTCTACATGGTATCAGAGCTAGATGATTTGTAGAAACATTCTACATGGTATCTGAGCACAAGTGATTAAGGGAGAACCATATACTAAGAGGAGATTTCAAAGTTTTGAGTTTTGGGCTGAGAGTTTGCAAAGCAGATCTGAAAATTTCTATACAAATTTTTAGAAATAAACAGCAGATTTGGATTCCTTGTGGAAAACTACCCCAAAAAAAAAATAAAAAATCAACTGAATTGAAGCTCAGATGAGGGAGATATCGCTGATTTAAAATTAGCTCCCTTTCCAAAAAAATTTGTGACGGTGGGAAATATGAAACTTGAGGTACAAGATGCATGAAAAGCCTTGAGGATCAACATAAAGGTTAGATACTTGGTGGTTGAGAGGGAGAGTAAATTACCTCTCAACATGCAATGCCAGAAGAAGTCTCAGACGATTGTGGAGGAGCCACAATTGGTGAAGCAGCTTCAAGAGGTTGTGGAGTAGCTACAACTGGGGAATCCAAGAGGAGACATAGTGGATGCATCCACTCATGCAGAGACCTCTAGTAGGGGGCAACTTTGAGCTAGGTGGGCAGATGGATCACATGCAGCCATACCTTCAGGTAGGAGGCGGGGCAATGTGGAGTGATCATCCCAAGGAGGAGGGGCATGATCTTTGAGGTACCCAACCTCTTTGATTCGACTTTGCTACGAGTACCCTAATGAGGAGTAGCAGAAATGACTGATTTGGTGGAGACAGATGTGGATGGAGCACCAGAGAAAGCTACAGTGCATGGAATCCCAAGACAACGTCGAGCTAGTAGGCTGCAACAATGTGAGAGGCACAAATGTGTTGCAACAGTGCAGGGTAGCACAGAGAGGTGTGCAACGGTGCGAGATGCATGGAGATGTTGTAGTAGCGTAGAGGTCAGCGAGGGAGCACTTATTAACAGCAGGTAGAGCTTCAGCATTAGAGTGTGTTTCTAGCCCAACAAAGAGGTTAGTTGGGAGTGTTTTTTGTTCCGAGAGTTGCTGGAGCAACCACACTTGGTAGATGTGTTGCATGAAGAACATTCCAGAGGTATAGGATCAAGTTCGAGAGGAAGCCTTTCTTGTTGAGAGGGAGCGTTGAGAATGACAACAAGAAATTGCTAAAAATAGAAGTGCTAAAAATAGGACTGCTATAAATAGAAATTTGGGTATTAGTGCAAGATTGCGCAACAGGGAATGAAAAATGTAAGTGATAAAAAACAGAAGTTCTATTTTTAGCAGTTCTGGTTGGATTCCTATTTTTAGGCAGTCCTTGGACTAGAAATAGGATGTAAAATTTGAATATGATATTAACAGCAGTTTGTAAATTAATTAATTAATTTAGTTTGAGGTAATTAGTTAAGGAATTATGAACTTGAAGTCTATGTGAGGACATGCAACAATTTCTCCTTTGGTTGAGGGATTTAACCATCACTTAAAGGATGAGGATGAGCTGTAATAATGAGTTGTAATTAGTTGGCTCAGTTAACTGAATCAAGTCTAGTTAGATTAATTTAACAAGTTGTTAAATTAATGAGATTCAGTTTGTTAATGCTTACATACATGTAACAATTGGTATTTTCAGATAACTGAATATTATAACTTAAATAGCTCATGCATGTCAGTTCAGACAGAGACCTAGTTGAGATCATAGAAGGGACAATGTACTATCAGTTGGATGAATATTTTTCCTATAAAGGAAGGTCAACCATGATGAGGATTTATCAACTTCAGGTTTGTGTAGTTAGATCAGAGGTTGGTGAGTGTGTTAAGAGGCCAATTCACATAGGTGGCAACAGTGGACCTGAAGGAAACTGCACAAGGAAATAGGAGGCTTGGAGGCTAGAGGAGAAGGTTTGTGAGAAGCCTTTGACTATTTATGAGCAGCAAAGGGATTATACTAAGAGCTGGATAGCTTCTAAGCAAAGGCTTTGTGTAATCCAGACTATATTTCCACTTGTATGATAATACAAAGATGGGGTTTTAGGCAGGTGCTTTCCTTGGGTAAATTCTTCTTTGTTATGTGTGATTGATTCCTTCTTGTCAGCTATATGTGTTCTTATTGATGTTGCTCATGGTTGACTAAACTTTTGCTAAATTGTTTGTAGAAGTAGATCAAGTGTTTTGCTTTAGTACATTGCATTACCAGGTTGATCTACAGGTGTGAAATTTCTACATGGTATCAGAGCTAGTTGATTTGTAGAAGAATTCTACAAATTGATTGGATCCTCACTATTAGTTGAAAAATTTCAAGCCCTTCAAACCCTCATTTGTTTCCTATAGTTTTGAATGAATTTAATAAACTGATCCTAACTACTGCCATTAATAAAGGTTATGAAGCAGGTTTGCTAAAATATGCATGTACCTACAACTACACTCCATGGTTGGCATAAGTGTGTGCCTCAAATTCAAATTGACTACTTGTGTCTATTCAATAACACCCCAAAGATGGTTTTCCACCTATTGGACCAAAATCATAGTCAACACCAAGTGCATAGTTGGCATTCCATGTCAACCGTCAAACATAAGCAAGAGATGGTAGGATCCAGGGCTTGTGTCTTAGATCTATTAGACCAAATGCAGCCACATGCCTCTCAAGTTTGGCATATGGCAATTCTATATACGAGTCATTAGACCATATGCATTTTTCTTACTTTAGGTTTGGAATATCAATACTATTGTTATGGATTTCATAATGTATAAAAAAAATCCTAGCGTCTGAGTCAAGTTAACAATGAGATTGAACATTATGTAATGTATTAAACACTATCCAGTTGGATCACTTGGTGTGCCCCTATGCATATTTGTATCAATATAATTTATGGATTTCAATAAGAAGATTGTTTTTGGTTGATTTCATGTGTTGTGTAGTAGATATAATGTGTTTTGAATATTATTTCATAGGGAAATGTTGTTGGTTAACAAGGCCCACCCAACCCAATGTGTTGACTCTTTTCATCTTTATAATTTTATCTTGTGTGACATGATAGCTAGGTTCTTTAAGTGATAATAGCCTTTGATCACAGTTTATTATAGATATATGGTTTCCATATTTGATATATGACTTTGTTTATTGATGTGAGTTCTCTAGTGTATATATCATCGGTGAATCAACCATATTTTGATAATACTTGGCCTATAACTCATATAGATACTTTTGTCCCATATATAAATCCATAATGGTAATGATCACATTGGATACATTGATATTTTTTATTCATGTGCAATTGATTAATATCTAACAAGCTACACTAAATATAGTAGTCTTTGATTTATGCATTTGGGCTTATTTTATCTTAGATAGCCATGAAAATGTCCTCTAAATTATATTTATTGGTAGAGTATTTGTAGTAGTGTGAATGGTTCCATGGCTCTTGTTCTTTGAATACCTGATTGATTGTATTTTGCTCTAGATTATTTTTTAGCTTTGCATGGTTAAGAACAACCAAAGAAGGAAATATTGAAGCATTAAAACATTTCTTGAATATGGAAACTCATTCATTTTCCCAAGTGACAAGGATTATAGTCAAGAGGGAAAGGGCCCTACATAGAATTCCCAATGATTACTTTAGTTAGATTTTGTTGTTTATCTGTCATCTTAATAATGTTGTCTACTGAAGGAAACCAAGTGAAATGTAACTTTACATGTGTGGTCGATGTCTAAAGATAAGTGATTATTGAATTATTTTTTGTTATTAAATGATTTGTGACATGTGACGACTCTACATATCCTTTCTCATCAGACTGTTGGTAAGTTCATAGGCAAGATCTACTGAGGACAAGATCAAAATACATAGTGTGCATACTTGGTTATTCTTATAGAAGCAAGTGTCCCTGAGTTTTTTTCTAGAGATCAAACCTCTAACACATGATAAAATCCCCATTCCATTAGATAGAAAATCCATTAGTGTCCATACCTCCGCACATATAGTGTAGTGCCTCTAATATTACCCTCTTGTATTGATATAATTATGTCAAAATTTATCATCAACAAATTCCACCAACAATATAGTTAAAATGTTTCATAAGTTCTCATACATGTCAAAGGAAACAAAGGAAAGACTAGAAAAACATTAGAAGCACAAATTTGTCCAGGGTGGTCAAAGCACAAATTGAAAGTATCAAATAATTGAGCAATAACATTCCTATAATCATCTAACTTTTATTTGATTACATCAAGTAAGAAAATTTTGAACTTATTCAATGTAAACTATTCACTTCAAAGCTACAACCAATAAAGAAATCCTCACACTTAGTTTCAAGTTTGGCTTTGAAGCCATGTTTGAATATTAAGAAAGCATGGGGCAAACACATTATTCCCCTTTGAGAGACATGGTAAATAAAATCAATAGACATTAATTTTTGGTCACTTGTAAAAAATATTCACAATTTTATTTCACCCATGAATTAATGTTAAGTAGGCCCTTTGAAATACATGGTAAATAAAATAAATAGAAATTAATTATTAGTCACTTCTCAAAAATATTCACAATTTCATTTCACCCATGAATTAATGTTAAGCAGGAGGACGATAAAAATAATGAGGCTAGAAATAGAACATACCCTGACGATGGTGGATTGCAATGGTCTGCATCTCAACCATGCTGGAATTATCACTATAAAATCACTAGTATGATTATGACTATTAATATTTGCTTACATATGGTGTATTTATAACTGAGCTTGTTTTAATGGCTGAGCATGTAGATGAGGATGCTTGGAAAGAAAAGGAACACATGGTAGTCAAACCAATATTCTTGTTGACATTGTAAAGAACATTATAATGACATTTTTATTATTGAGCTAATTCTATAAACACTAACTAGTCATACTAATTTAACTCTTTTTGCTATTGTAATTGATGCTCTCTTGCAATATACTACCGGTCATGCAAAATATATGTATCTACAACTTCAAATCATGTATATTGAATCAACATTAGGATATGGCCCAACCACTAAAGAGAATCAAGAAATAGATGAACCAATTACGAAATTTATAGACACTAAAAAAATTTAATTTTGAGACATATGTAAAATGGAAAAATATTTCCACCGTAAAATTTATTAATATAAACCATTTATTGCTACCATTTTTTTCCACCTTCCTATGCATGAACCTTAGGCTTATTATCATCATTTCTAAACTTAATTTAAACAAGTGTAATATGGGGGGTTGTTCCTTAGTAGCTCCTTATTATGCAAAATGTAGAGAACCCTTATGGGTTGAATATGATCATATAACTTAATTATATAAATTGCATGATTTGAGCACCACAACTTTGGTGGACACATAATCAAATTGGTAATAATATATTGGTACAGGATAACATAGTTTTATGTAAAAAGGGAGGGCAATTTTTTTTATCATTAATTTATGATGACACTTAAGAATTATATTTTTTCTTTCTTTAAACAAATTTTTATCATGAAAATTTGATTGTAAACCACATAAAATTAGTGAACCACCAATAAAACTCAAATTAAAAAAAAAATAAGTTTAATATTTAATTTTACACAAAATTTAATAAGCTTTGGAAATAGTTTCTAAAAAATTGTAAACTAATTAAGAGTCAAAGCATTTTGACTATAAACATGATTTAAATTTTGAAAAAGATAAAATAATTAATAAAAAAACATATTTTGAGATGAAACTTTTTTTTTTTTTTTGTAGGCTAGGGCGGGACTCTCTGATTTACATGTCCATTAAGTACCCCTCAACGGGGGAAGGGTAGCCCAAGATTTGAACCCAAGACTTCCGGTTCGGTGAGACTTCATTTCCACGACCATTGCCGCTTGAGCTACCCCATGTGGACTGAGATGAAAAAAAACTTTTTAATATATAAATTAAAATTAATAAAAAAAATTAACTTCTTAGATAGTTGAAGTGTCATGTACCACTAGATTTCAAGTTCAAGTATCACTACATTACCAAGATTTCCAAAGTATAAGGGGTACAAAGTGTAATACCCCTTAGTGAAAAGTGAGTATTTATTTATTTTTTATTGAAGAAAAGAATAGATAATAAATCTAAATGTTTATTTTAATTTTATTAATTGAAATTGGTTATGGTTTACCAAAGAATTACTAAAGGGGAAAGATGCTAAGCGAGATATTCTAGAGATAAAATAGAGATAAATTATCTCAAAAGGGAGCCTAGAGGTTGAGAGGGAAAAAGCTTGAGGCAACCTAGAGAGTTGGAACCATCCAAGAGAGGAAACGAAATTGATTCCTTAGACAAGAAGTTGTTGAGGAGGATGTTACGAGAGAAACGGAGAGTGGAACACCCTATCTAAGGGTGTTCTTGAGCTAGTTGGACAGTGGAACACCCTCTCATACTGGTAAAGGGTTATTTGAACTGGTTGGACCTTTGGAGAGAAGGGGGTTCTTGAGCTAATTGGCTAATGGAACACCCTCTCAAGCCTTGCTCATTTGATCGATTTTCTAAAAAACTATTATATTAAATAAAAATAACCATTTATTAATAACTTTAACATGCATAATTAAAAATTTTGCGAGCAAAATGTATTTTTCAAAATTACAAATTGTAATGTACAAATTGTAAGGATAAATAAATTTGTAAACATAAATAATATATACATGTGGTGTGCAATCATTATTCCTTATTCCCTTTATATGTACTAGTGGTCCAAAAGCACACAATTAGAAGATTGATATACATAGATAGGAAATTGGAAAAAGTTGGACTAAAGAGACATTAGATTTAAAGAATAAAAATGTTTTATATTTATAAAGATTTGTTCCTAATTATTGAATTTACCGTGATTTTTTTTTAATGGAATGTTACAAATATGTTATTAATATATATTAATACAAAATATAAAATTAGAATAAAAAAATGTAAATGAGAGTAAATGTTTTTGTTTAATTTTAGATTTATTAAATATTGGTTTTAAATTAATTATTTAAAATAATTATATATGCTCTTTAATTTTGTGAATTATTTTTATGAATATTTGTTATATTATAGAATTTATTGGTGACAATTTTGGACTAGGTTAAGATGAAGCTATGATATAATTTTGGACTAGGTTAAGATGAATCTATGATATGTTTTTCATGTATTCAAGTGGCTTTTTTTTATTATTGTAATATTGACATTAAATGTAGATGAATTTTTTTGTCATTTTTTCAAGGAAAATTTTAGGGACTAATGTTTCCAAGTGAGTTAATTTTTACTAGTTTTCTCAAGAAAAAGATTTGCCAATTTCCATTTTATTCTAAAAATGATTCACCTAAATTTTATACTATAATTTTATTTTTTTTAATCTTAAGAACCTCCAAAATTTTAGAGACTCTATAAAATCATTAAAAATTTAAGTATTCTTACAAAACTATTGCTAAACATTTTTTAAGCTTAATATTAAGGATTAATAAGATTTGATAACATTTTTAAACTTGGAAATGTTTTTCAATCCTTCAAATTTTCCATGTTCAACTTGAAGAAAATTTTCACTCCTTAAAATTTCCATACTAATTTTAATTTAGACACATAATTCATATATTTAGTTAATTCAATTTAAATATAAAAACACCTCATTCTCCTAGCTGCAATAAAGCTTAATGTATTCAATTTATAAGAATTAATATTAATTTCAAATGAGTGGCCATTAATTTTGCTCATACATTTATGTTGACGATGAATGTATGCTCCAAAACATAATATCCCAAAGTCTAATTCGTGAACCACGACCAAAGAGATACATTGATTGATTTAATAATAACACAATATAAGAGATTTAAAGGGAACAATCATTGAAAGGTTATCAATTTCATTAAGATTATATTACAAATGAATTATGTATCCCAAACTCTAATTCATGAAGCTAGACCAAAGCCATACATAGATTGATTTAATAATAGCACAATATAAGAGATTTAAGGGGAACAAACATTGAAAGATTATCAATTTCATTGCTAATAAAGTTAAGGTTAAAGTGATTTAGAATCAATTGCATGCAATAAATTGATTCCCCTCTCATAATAACTTATTTTGAAGAAAAAAGTTTAGTTAATGAAATGAACATAGAAGAATAATGAGTAAAAAGAGAATAATAAGTTGTAAGTGGAAAAGATTTAACAATGATTTTTTTTGTTTTTTTGTTTTTTAATATGTCAATCATATTTTTTACTAAATGTAATATGGATTTCAGTTTTATGAATTAAGAAGTAAGAAAATATTTTTTTATTTTTAATTTTAATTTTTTTTAAATTAAACAAATAAATTTAAAATGTTATATTTTAGAGTAGAAACACAAGTATTTGGTCATGATATACAAAGAAATTTAATTACACTAGAAAAATCTTAGAGTCATGAGTGCATTGGTTATTGTTCATTCACTTTAATTATTTTTACAAATATATAAACAAGCATTTTGAGGGATAAAAAAATTGGAAGTTATTCAATCAATCAAAGCATTGTTTTAAATCCCTATATAATAATGCCATTGATCAAAGTATATCTACCTATATTTTAGTCATAATGTCTAATATCACATCTTTGAAATAGTGAAACTAATAATTTTAATTTACTATAGAGAAATCCAACATACGAAAAAAATAGATATCAATCCATATAGGAAAATAATAATTAATAAGATAGAATGAGTGATGGCTTTACAATGCCATGTGATAATATGTTTATATGTGTTGACTATTCAACATCATGTTCATTATAACAAGTTGACTTGAGATGGAATGGTATGATTTGAAACGTTCAAAACCATAGTACATTGTTAAATGCATTTTTTTAATGTATAAAAGAAGGATAAATAAATGAAGAAAAATATTCCACTAATAAAGGAATGTAACAACTGTGTGTGTGTGTGTGTGTGTGTGTGTGTGTGTGAGAGAGAGAGAGAGAGAGAGAGAGAGAGAGAGAGAGAGAGAGAGAGAGAGAGGCATTTGTTGTTTTTATTTTCTCAAAGCAAAACACACAATAAGAGAAATTGAAACAATTGAAATGTGCACTCTTTCATGTTTGTAATTTTATCTCAGATGTAATTATATCCATAACATCGAAATGTACACACAGGCATGTTTGTAATTTTATGTGTGATGTAATTACAGCCATAACATTGAAATGTACACTTGTTGAGCATTGAAATGTGGACTTCTAGTTTCCCACCTCCACTCTCAACCATATATAGTTTCTAACATACATAAAAATCATGGAACCGTGCATGTGAATTTTCATGGCTATCCCAATCATCTGGTGTTAGAAGTGTTGGGATATAATCGTGCATGATTTTTATTCATTATTTGTTATCTAGCCACACCACCTTGTATAGTTGAATTATCTTGCCAATTTCTACCTTCTAATTCTGGGTGGGTGTAATTCAACTACTTAGCATTTGTTTCTTCATTTGAGACAAAAGGAAGCATCTTCATTCTCTTCTCTAGTTGGAAGTGTGTGTCAACTCTTCTCAAGAAGTATCCATACATTACAGATGTTATAGGGACTTGCCCCACTCGAATTGCCAACTGCTGGTGTGCTTTGTGCATCCCCTTTTTTTTCATTGTTGTCCTTGTGAATTGTGATGCCTTCTACATTACAATTACTGAAAAAAAAATTGAGATATTCCTTGTTAAAGAAGAAATTCCATGTTGGTGATGGAAATGTGCATAACCTTCCATGAATATCAATGTTAATTTTAATTTTCATTGATCAATAGACCTATGTGTCACGTGTGTGAGATCTATTTGTTGCTTTTCATTAGTTTTCATGTGAATTTTGTTGTACGCTGTCTCATTTTCAAAGAATATTATGTATTTTTATATTTCTTGTTTTGTTGATTATAGGTATAAAATTCCACCCCTTGGTCACCCCAAAAAAGATTTGAAACAAATTTCACTTTCTGATGCATTTGGTATCTCTCAATGTTCTAATCAACTGCATATTTATGAAAATGAAGTATATGATCATGTGGATGAGGACCATGAATCAGATAGTGCAGAACTTCTTGAAGAGGAACCAACATCCAAGAGGTACAAAAGAACATTCAAGTCAAAATGGAAGATGAGATTTCCATGGGCTTATGTTGTAAAAGATTTTAATGGTGTTGAAAGGATAAAATGCCCATAGTGTGTAAAATTTAAAAGGGAAATTCCATTTGCTAAAGATGGAAGAACAACCCTTCAAGTTAGTGCTTTAACCATCCATGCAACATCGGAGGCTCATAAATTTTCTCTTCAACTTGTAGAAGGAGAAAGTAAACATAGTACTCTCCCAATTACAAAACATGTAGAGCTAATGGTTGATGCTCAGAAAGAGAGAATTATATAATTTATTCAGAACATGTATTTTGTTGCAATAAATGATTTACCTTTGGAATTATATAAGCCAATTTGTGGCTTGAATAGGTATAAAAAGACTCCTCGCATGCCTCTAACAGAAGAATACTCATCATATACAAATACAACATCTGGAAAAGACTTTCTAGAAGCTACTAAGAAGGCATATTGGAAAAAAATAAAAGATGATCCTTTCCAAAGTCCATATGACTCACGTTTAGTTGATGAAAGCACTAATCAGACTATGGTGCAACATTTGGTTATTTATATTACATATTTTACAAATGAAGGAAGATGTCCATGTGCTACAAAATTCATACAATTTCTACAAATTAGGGATTGAACATCATAGTCTATGTATGATGCTGTGACATCTCTTTTAGCATACATGAATCTCTCCCTGACAAAGTTATTTAGATTTGGACTTGATGGAGCATCATCCATGAGGGGTATTCATGAAGGTTTATATTCTAAGCTTTGTCAAAATGCCCCTCACTTAGTAGATATCCACTGTATAGCTCATCGAGAAGCATTAATAACAAATGATGCTTCATCTTATTTTGAAGAGTTGCAAGCTATTGATAAGTTTGCAAACAAGATCTATTCATGGTTATGGAAATCTACTAAAAGACATGGAGAATTGAAAGAGATAATGGAGTCATTTGAAATCACAATGCTAAAAGTGTTACAAATTCATCATATTATATTTCTAGAGGAAAAGTCATGGAAAGACTCGTTAAGTTCATGCCTGCTTTGTTAAGAGACTGGGAGTTAGTGGAGAAAAAAATGTATGAGATGGCTACAATATTTAAAATTTAATTTTGCATCCACTCACTTGCAAATGTTCTTATTTATTTAAGTAAGCTTAATCAAAAGTTTCAAGAGGATCATATTGACAATACATCTATTGAAACAACTTTGGATATCACTATTAGCTTGCTTCATAAGCGATTTTGAAGAGGCACATTTGGGGCAGGTGCAATGCACACATCACCCTGTTTAAGTAAAACAAAACAAGGAACTCTTGAGTTTGCAGATTGCACAAGTATAGTAAATGTACATGAATTGAGGTTTGAGAGTTTTCTAAAGTCACAAAGATTAGGGACACTAGATGACTACATTATGTTGGGAAAGGGTTTTGTAATAAAGGTGATTGACTCTCTAAGTGCAAGGTTCACAGATTTACCTATTTTTAATGCAGTTAAGTTTTTTAGTCCTCGTAATTATTGTGATGATATGGATGATAGAGACTCTCAAACAAGAACATGGTTAACATGTTTATGTGAAAAATTTAGTGTTGAAGGCTTGCTTGTTGTGGACAACATTAAATATATGGGTGAAATGGATGAATTTATTTGTATTACATATAAATATTACCAAAAAAGCATATGTTTGGAACATGGATGTATGTGGAGGTGAAATTGAATGGTTTGAAGGATTTTCATGCTCAATGCAGCTATGGCAAGCAATTCTTGTTATTATCGCTAGTACAACGGTTTGTGAAAGAGGTTTTTCAAAATTAAATCAAATAAAAAATGAGGATAGGTCAAGGCTTCCCTTAAAAACATTGGATATTCTAATGTTTATCTTTCTTAGTGCACCTCATGCTCTAAATGAGGTAGATTGGAATCCTATTTATGATGAATGGAAAGAGATGAAAACTCGGAAACCTCTTCCACTATGAAAATAGATTGAAAGAACTAGTAAGTTTAAGTATTTATTACCATCATTGTCTTCCTCTATTGAGCACTTCATCGAACCATTTTGGTAAGTGAAATTTTTTAGTTTTATATCATTTGAGTTTTGTAAATGAAAGCATAACCATATTTTTCAAGTTTTTATGTGAAGTTTTTCTGAAACATATTGAATGTAATCATTGCAAAATATTGCACAAGATATGCTAAGTTGGAGGACCACAACTATTAAAGTTTTATAACTGAAAGAAGAAGCTATCTTAGATCAATTTTGTGGCCAAGTCTAGGGACTGTAGTTCCAATCATTTGAGATGTGCAAATATTGGAAGTCTCAGCTTTCCCAAAGTGTTTTAATAGACAATGGAATAGTGATTTGGTCAAATCTGAAGTTTATAAGCTAAAATTTATATTTAATTTTATAAATGAGACCTTCCATATACTTTTAATATAAGTATTTTTGTTTCTTCATATTTTTGTTCTTATTTCAATTTCATTAAGATGTAATTATTTCTATACTTTTATTTTTTGTTCTTAATTTAGATTTATGCAGTTTCCCAACTATGATTTTGTCCCTATAGTTGGTTCAATTGTGGCTATGTAATATGATCTTATGTCGTTACATTTCTCAATCACACATGTGTAAGAGTAATGCATTTACTAATGCAGCCTTCGATGTAGTAGTATCTTTTTGTTTGTGAAAAAATAAAAATAATTTTGAAAGTAATTTATTGTTGTCAATTGAATTGCCTTTTTTTTTGTTTTCATTATGGAAGCGTGACCTAAATGTGTGCCCTTCTAAATTAAATTAAGACCTTCCCTTCAAATTTGATCACTAGTCAAAACCCCAATTCAGATGTAGAGAAAGGAAATCAAAGCATCAAGGACGAAACCTGACAGCCATAAGATAATGGGACTACATACCCAAAATTCTGTGTTGAAAGTTGTTAGTAGTCAAACCGAACAATCCACAGAAGAAAAAACAAATATTAGCAGAATTCATGGCTCGGTAGGGTGGCAAAAAGCCCTAAATAAATAACAAAAGTAAAAGGAACGAGTTGGGAAATTCAATTTTCTGGCCAATGCATTTTCTCAATCTACAAAAGGAGAATTCATGTTCTTGGAATCAACTTACTGTAAGGAAGTATGGTAACCCTCACCAAGAAGTAGGGTATTATCCTTATGCAAACATACAAAGGTCTATAAAGAAAACCATTAAAGAAAAACTTTGTGTTACTGCAGCTCGAAATAAATTAATGGATAACCAAATACTTAATTGAATGAGGGACATCAAAACAAATTACCTTGCTATTAGCCAGTTTTACAGAACTGAATGACATATCTCTCATGGCTACAGAGAAAAACCACCTTTAGAAGATGCAAGAAGCTGCATGGTAGAAGGAAGAGGTACTTATAACATCACTAACGAAAATATATAATTAAGAGAAATGAATTTCTGTGTAAATGATATTATAACCCCACTAATGACAATCTATAATTTTGTGTTGAGTAAACATTGGCATATGACAACTTTTAACATAGATATAGCTCTTGTTCAATAGGATCACTAGGTTTAGCTGATATTTCTATGTTGTGTTCAACGGGATCTCTGAGATCGTTGGGATTTTTTTGGGTGGGTTATGGATGTAGAGGTGCTCAACTAGGTGTGTAGTTTGAGAGACTATTGCGACTAAATTTCTGATGTTGGTGGGTGGAGGGCACATCCTCAATAGATTGTATATAGTTTGTTTTCTCCAGAATAGGCCCATCCCCATATTCACTCCCAAAAATCACATTGCAGTGGTCCCTCAAGAAATCTATATAATGCCCTCAAACCAAGGGCCTTCATAACTAAGCTCCTTGGTGTGTTCCTCTACATCCATAACCCACCTTGAATTTCATCTTTGCCGGCCAAAACCACCCTACAAAACCACTTCCCAGCCAACAAGGACTATGAGTGACAAAATATTAACAAAGATGTGCAGAAAAAGAGAAGAAATGAGTATCAATATAAAACTCCAATTAGAACACCCAAGTCAATAAAAAAACCTAAAATCTGTGCATGAAAGAATCCCACCTATCTTATTGACTGAGAGTTGCACTGCTGAATAGGAATTATTGTCTACAAAATATATAATAATAAGAAAACAAAACTGTAATACTAGTACAACCTACTAAATCTCTACATTAAAATGGGCGCAGATACATACATCAACCTACTAAATTTCTACAGTAAAATGGATGTAGGTACAATAATAATTATCTTCGAACTTCTATAACTAGTCCAATGCAAAGCATCGAAAAAATGTGTTACAGTACAAGTTTTAGAGGCCCTTATATTTAGCCCGCCATGCAAATGCTAACCTATCAACATTGACATGAAGTTTAAGGAACAAACTTGTATACCTGTTAGGAGCACCCAACTCCCTTCATTCTACAGATGCAGGGATCGAGTAAAATACATTTGTACTGATTAACCATAGTGGTTTTACAACTTCCCACAAGGGTGATTCAAAGATATAATGGGTAAATTTAGCAGTATAAATTATTCGAATATGCTTTCGATGTTCAATGGAGAGTTGTTTTACATTAGGTAATTCAAATCAAGTTATTTTCTAATTAAAGTGAACCACTATTTAGAATGGTCAAAGGTAAAAAAATCAAGTGGATAGTATTAATGGGAAAACATTATGCATTATCATTAACATGAATATGTAGTTAATGTGTGGTAATAAGTTGATGTAAGTGGAAACTCCTTTGACATCTAACTATCTATCCATATTTAGTATATGTAAGTGGCTATGTAGCATTTATTATTTATGGACTACTCAAAGTTTTTTTGAAAAAAAAAAGAGATAAAGAACCGATACTCGTAGCATGTAACATTATTGGCAAAATATTTTTCTTTGAGATGATCTAACACCATCAATATCTATATATGTAGTTAATATGTGGTAATGGCTTCATGGAAGTAGTAATGCATTGTTTCTAGGAAAGTAGATTTTTCATTTTACATCTAGTTATCCATTCCTAGATTTTCTGTTGCCGTCTAACTATTCATTTATCTTTAGTGAACAATTTTGCATTGATATTTGATTATTTTAGAACTTCCCCTAAATGAATTGTATAAGTGGTTTGAAACCTACTATCCTTCTAATGGGCATTCCATCCATCATCACATACAAGTAAAGCTAAAATGTTAGAAAAGAGTGGTCATGAGAGAGATATGTAGGTTGTTTTGAAATGTCCAACATTTAGAGTTAACACTCCACCCCTCATCACCCCTTATCACAAAGAGAGGAAGCTAAAAGGAGTGCTTGTGGGAAGATTTTTAAAACTAAAAAATCATAAGATGGTTGTTTGAAACATGGAAGAGTTGTTGTTAAAAATTATTAAAACAAATATTAACAATAGTCAATATTATAAGAAACCTCTTGGCATCCATGTTGTATAACTTCATATACATAGATACCTAGTCGTGACCATGCCTTGAATAAGGGAAAGACTTGGTTTAATGAGGAGGATATTATGGGCAGTACTTTGTTTAATATTGAGATTTAAGGTCACAACCTACTTTTCGATATACTAAGTCTTTATCGACAATTGTTTGGATATATTGCAACACCAAACCTCACATCCATATCCATTAACATCAATGACAAGAGTTTCAAAGAGGAGCTTATTTTTATCCAAAATCTAAGGATCCATAAACTTATAACTATTTTCAAGCTCATAATAATTTTTTGAACCTCCATTTATCATTTTATTAATCCTATAATTCAAATTGAGTTTATGATGGATATTGATTCCCAAATATTCATTTGAAGGAACTTCATGCAAGGATTTGTTGTCATGAGTGATCATTTCAAATTTAATTATCATGACTTTAGTTTTTTTGATATTAATAGCCATACTTCTTTTGGAGAATTTCTTTTGGAGGATTTTGATTTGCTTTCCAATATTGTAGGGTGCAGGTGCATCTATAGTGGCCCTCTACGAAACAAAATTACACCATATAAGGTCTGCCTCACTTAACTACGTAATCTTCTATTACAAATAACCCCAGTAGAAGAAAAATATGCAAGGATAGGATCAAGAACACAATTCAGTAGATAATGAGCCTTTGCAAAAGAAAACTACACTACCCTTTAGGTCAAGCCCTTTATTCCCAATGCATATCACAGTTCTAGCCAACAAACCTTCAACTCGTGTCCAGTAGACTTCCCCTTTGTGTTGAAGCTTTTCCTAATTCTTCCTTTCTATGCACTGTGTAGTTGTATAGCATGATAAGGCCTCATCTCAGTCAATGTCAAGCCAAACTATTCCCTCACCATCTCCTACTCCCTTCGGCCTAGTGCAAGGCACAATTTTAGTCAATAGGCTCATCAAATTATTCCTTGCACTTGCCCATTACAATGCAAATTGAAGAGCCCCTCCTAATAGTGGATTGTGCAGTTCTAGTGAGCATCGGTGCTCTCCTCAACTACACCAAGCTCATCAATATTTTCCTTTTGAGTCATTTCAGAGGCCTATCACAAGAAACCTCTTCCTTGAGTAAAGTATGGATAGAATGGATGTTTTTTACAGTCATCTTTCCTTGTTATGAGTGATATTCATTGGTAGATGTACCATATCAACATGGACAAGTGATTCTAAAAAAATATGACAATGAGAAAAAGTGAAGAGCCACTTGCACAGAAGAAGCAGAAAGAAGAATCACCACGAAGACATGAATAGATCCTAGACCAAGACAAAATGAAAAAAAATCATGATGACTCATAGGATTCCAATACTAATCCATGACCCTTTGGAGGGTGAATATGAAAAACAAAGTAGATCTTTCATGAAGATTGAAGATAAAGCAGTGAAAAGAGAAGCTTGGAACTGCCCCATCGTGAGGAAGTTCCATGCCATCAATGTGAAGTTATGGCTTGTACGAGTGTCTTCACAATGTCATATGTGTCAATATGTCTCGCCACATCATCATGTGGAATGTAATGATGTATTTTTAAGAAAATGAAAAAATGTAAGTGTGTGGAATTCCAAGAGTCACTTGTGGAATATGTAAAGTCACATGTGGACAAAAGAGTTAAATAGAAGTTCAAAGGTCATTTAGGAGCCCAACAGTCATGAGGGTGGCTCAAGATTCATAGTGGATATGAAATAAAATTCCTCTTGTTATAAATACACCCTCATAACTCAAGCAAAAGGCTTTTGGAGGCTTAGGCTTTGGAGAGCTAGCCTTGGCTTCTCTAGCTTAACATAGGAGAGAAAATTGTTCCTTTGAGAAGAAAAAGGTAACTTAATATTCGACTACTAGAGTTAGTGGCTCGCCATTGTAATGATGTACTTGGATATTTCACTTAATAATTGAAGCTCATTGATCCAACATGTTTTCATGCATGTATCATAGATATCGTAAGATTGTTCTTTAGATGCTTGTGGTATACGTTATCCTCATGTGTATTAAAGAGATTAAACTACTTTATTGGCTTTGGTGCTTATCTTGTTGAATGTGTGTTGTATTTTCTTTAATGATCATTCTGTCTATATGAATTAATTTGCTAGATAACTAACAAATCTTTCATTGTTTTCATGTGCCTCTCTTATGATAGTATTATTACTTTCCTTCTAGAGGCCCACTCTTTTCTCCCCTCTCGTGAAGGCCTTCTTTTACACATTGCAATTGTGTTTCATAATGTCAAATTACTTATTTGTTCAAAATTTATGTGTATAATCTCTTGCGTTATCCATTAAAACCATGGAAAACCTTTAGCTATGGTGGCCAGACCAATATTATGGATGGGGCTCCTACTCCAAATGGTGTGAGGTCTAATTGGGAATTCACATGGGGAAGAGCCCCTGTATGTTAGTGAAATCCAACACCATCAACACATTTTCTGGTTCATATTCCTTTTCCTGACTTTTTTATAAAGTCAAATCAAGGTTTGCTATCAAATCCTACAAAATATTGTCCATTCCTTAAGAATTCAAACCTTCATCAAGGGGAGGTGATTTATGAGGAGGTGGTTCCTTAAATGATTGCTTAAAATTCCCCTATCATTTGACCATTATTATTTTCTTTCTTAAGATCGATTATTTCATTGCATAATTTTTTTTATAATCTTTTGAAGGCTCTCTATATCTTAAGTTGACTAGTCTTTCTTGACTATAGGTTGTTTTGATGTTTATAGCTTCTTGGGAGAAGAAGAGGTCGAGTGAGATTGTTTGTGAGTACTAGGTTTCACACTAAGAATTTCCTTTTCTACTAACAAGGCTTCTTCAAAGGTTGCATGTAAAGTAGGTTTCTTAGCCCTTTTTACCCAAATGGATATATCATGAAGTAACACCTTCACGTAATAAGTGATAATTTTATTTTCAGCTCACAAAGATTCAATAAGGATTTTTTCTTCAATGAAAGAAATATAATGTTGAAATATTTCACCTTCTCTTTGTCTTGAATTTTAATGTTTGAAAATTCATCAAGTAGAACCTATGGGGGCTTATCATCTCTAAATTTTTCAAGAAACATAAATTTCAACTATGCCCATGAGACAATACTTTGAGGAACCTAAGATAAATACCATGTAGAGTCCTTTCCTTCTAATGTATAATGGAACATTCTACACACTACATCCTCATGTTGGGCACCTTATTAGGTGCCCTTTTACCTAATAGCAAACTTTTGTTATTTGATTTAATCCTCAAGAGGTTTCTTTGAATCATGGTAAAAATTTGGATGAAACTTATGAGGATTCCTTGGGAGAGGATGTTGCACGGTGGGAATTCCAACAACATCCTAATCAATACAAGGGGTTGGAGGATAATTTTTTTGGTTTCCTTGATTTTTTCCATGATTAACAAGAATTTCTTTCATTCTAGGGGATCATTTCAGATTTTGACAACTCATAAGATCCTTTGTCACTATAGGAGTTTCCCAAGGAAGAGGGTGAACTAGGTAGAGAAGGAGAAGAATCATAACCTCCAAGTAGAGTCTGTTGTCTAGACTCACCAAAGAGTATCTCAGATGTAGACTAGTTGAGGTCAATAATTATACCAGAAATAATTTTTTGAAAGCTATCATTCACTGTAAGAGTAGTCAGTGGGATGCCTTCATGTGGATATAGTACCATGGGTTCCTATAAATGAAGGTTGAGAGGAGTGAATACATGTTAATATAATATTCTTTTAATGAAATAAGTTCTTTTGAATCTTTTTTGAGTTCAAGAAATAGGTTCTTGAGATCATTGAAGATTGATTGTGCATATAGTCAAGTTGGAGTTGTAGGCTCATTATTACTCTACTCAAGTGGTGGTTGATAGTTATTTGAAGTTTCAGTAAGGGGAGGGTCTATGTTAGTCCTTCTGACAATAGGTGACCTAATATTTTGGCATATGTGGCTCCCTTTTGTTGTACTATGAAACAACCCCCCCATTGATGAAGAACAATAAATAAGGTTAGAGATATAAATGGGTACCCTTTTAAATTTTTAGGCTTAGGATAGTAATACCTAACTCTAAGAAAATACCTAGCAAAACCTTGCGAAATGAACTGAGGATGAAATCCACATCGCAAATCACAAATTTCACTTTTCCATGTGACTCTCTTAAAACATCTTCAAAAACTTGTGATCTGCGATCAAATCTCCATTGCGATAGCCCGATAAATAGTAGTTTGCCATTTCACAAATCACACTTCACAAACTTCACAAGAAATTTAGCTATTCCATTAAATGTCCATTAGCAATTTGTGAAATGTCCATTAGAAATTTGCGAAATGTGATATTGCATTATTTGCAATAGCATTTCTCTTGATGCATCTGGTAACGCTATATTGTATCCATTTAAAGATTGTGATGTATGATTAAGAGCAATAAAACATGTGAAATAATTACATTTTAGTATCAAAATAAACCAATTGACAGCTTAATAAATATTTAGCAGCCTGAGGAAGGATAATAATTTTCCAAGTTATAGGTATTTAACATCGAGTATCTCATTAAACCTTTCTCATGATCCAAAGTTATTTCAGAGAAGCTTTCAATCTTAATTATCTGATACTATCTGCATTGATATATCTTGTCAATTTCAGGCAAGCTACAAAAGACATGTCACTAAGGAAGGTGATGTAGAAAAATAGCAAGCAGAGCATTGATGAATATGAGTTTACAGAGATGGCCTCTATTTTCTCAGATACAGTCTGCAACACTACCAAAGGCGCAATAGCATGGGAGGTCATATATAATAAGCTCGAAGATGAACATCCTAAAATCATTTTCATGAGGGAAACAACTGATTCAACAAGGCATTCAAAACTTCAATTCAAGGATAGAAGCAAGAGCTAAAATCCTCCCATACACAGATATGATTAGGTGGGTGATCGAACATCTCAGCATTAAAGATAAGAAATTTAGGAATTCAAGAAAGTAGCTCATAGGGTCATTCAGAGAAGAGGATCTAAAGAACATGTACTACACAAATCATCCTCAGAATAACTATCACAAGGCGTTCGTGCCCAACATCACAAAGAAGAATCCAGACCCCTTCAAGTTGATTCAGGGTTGGAGAGTATCAGACAAAAAATTCAAATATGACAAATTGGGTATGCATGCTATATCCCTTTTGGAAAACCCCTACAACTATGTAGTAGTAGTTATCACCTAGATTGAACCTCGGGCTAAAAGAAGGCAAAGCCAGGGTAACCACAAACCACACTTACCCAAGTAGCTAGCCCTACAAGGCCAGGAGATGGATCTCTTTGTAAGGATCTCAGAAAATATGACTAGATTAGGTAAAGGATATTATGCTAGGTATAGTAGCACGAAGATTTTATTGGATTTTGAAGGAGTTTTGCTGGATGAGGAGGAGCTGGACAATTTAGGGCTAGGGAATTAGGTCAGAATTGCAGGGTGTTGAGTGGGGCAAGGTAGGCATAAGGTTTAGCACTATAGGGCCTGATGGGTGAGATGTTTTAACACTGGTGAGAGGCTAGGAAGATTATGTGATTACCATGGATCCTTCCCAAATGGTAGAAAACATGAAATGGTGAATATTTTCTTAAAGCAGAGCACTAATGATGAATTATGCCTATCAACTTGAAAGCATTCACTTAGAAAGCAATGAAATAATTAACGAAGTATAAAAAAAAACATTAAAAAATTATCACAAAAGAAGAAACTGTAATAAAAATCCATACCACATGGATCACATAAAAATAGCTACAATTCTTATTAGTCTCCTGCTAGACTACTACAAAATGATGTACAATCAAGGTCTGAGCATCCAGCTGAGTCCAACCCTTTACAATGAGAAAGAAGAAGAAGATATAGGAATTGTTTCAACCTCCTCCCATCCTCAGGGGTCGAATCCCTAAGATGAGGAGATAATCTAACAAACACTGAACAAGAAAATATGAATATAGGCATCTTAACAACTTGCCTCTAAAAGTGAAAAACTAATTCATTTGAGCTCAAATTGACTTTTAACGCAATGAGTCTACCTCTATTACTAATTATCCATCATATTTACATGAAAAATCATTTACAATGGTAAAACATCCTCCATGAGAGAAAATCCATGATAAAAAGTAAAAAAATGGAAAACTAGCCACCATGTGTAAAATTTTCCCTACGCGCAGTTCCATTGGCCCAACACGTAGCTCCACATTCAGGTCCCTTTTGGAGGCCTTCCCGGCATCAAAATTGATCTCATGATAGCTCATTGGAAGGGTATTCAATTCTACGTTCCAAAACACCTAGAAGTTCTACATTTGAAGCTTATTTGACCCCTAAAAACTTGATTCTCCCAAGACTGCTTCTGTGTGTACAAAAAGTGGTAGAAAGGTCATTTCTAGTGTGTTTTTTGACCTTTTGGTGGACCACTTCTGCCCCAAAAACTTATATAATCCATAGGTTTCATGTACGCATCACTTTGAATCCAAAAATGTAAACCATTTGTGCATTGGATGCCCCTAGGAAAAGCACATTGGCACTGCGCGTTGAGGCAGATTTTCTGTGTGTAAAATTTCAAAATTTGCAATGACAAAAATTCTTCCAAACTTGCCCAAAATTGGTGAGAAGCACCATCATCAAGTATCTTGATGATCTAAGGAATATTAAACAAGCAACCTAAGCCTATCCTCCTTCTTTTTGCCTTTTAGAGCCCGCCTTAGCCTACCTTTCATCTTTTTGACCCTCATGTTGCAAATTTTGTTTCGGGTCCTATAATGGTAGGCCATGTGTCTCATCATCTGGTTGTCTCTATTGGCCTTTTGCAATAGCTTCTCTAGGTGAAAATTGACTCTCTCAACCAAAGTCTCTCTATCATCTTCAATTTCCTTCTTAATAGGAGTCAAAGTGACATGTGCCTCTTTGTCACCTTGCCTTTTTACTTTGAGAAGTTCTAGCTCCACGAGGACCTACTTGTCACTAAACTACTTGTTTTCTTGTTCCAAATATGTGATGAAATACTTCGCCCTCTCCAAATTGTCCATCAAAGCTTGTACTTGAACCCTCTTTTTTTGTATCATGATGTCCTTTAATGTTTCTTCGTCCTGATCCTCTAGGTCAATCATTTTCATGCCAGGATGAGTATAACGCTGCTCTGGCTCATCATGCTCTCTTAGATCAAAGTCCCTCTCTTTCTCCTCATCATGAAAACTCTCCAATTGAATCTTTTCCTTTCCTTTGTGCAGCTACTTCACCTATACTTGGTGTGTTGATGAAGAAGGTAAATCCCCTTCCACATCCTCTGGAGCAAGCATTTTCCTATGGGTTGATGAAGAAATCAAGGTCCCTTGCACATCCCATGGAGCAAACACTTTTCTATCAACTGCAAGAAATCTCCTTGTGCCCCTTCAATATGTCATGTAAGTCCCGGGATACTCAGTAGTTCTAGTCTCTTTGGCCTCCTTGTCTGTTTTCACTTGAGCACTGCTAGAAGGTCCCCCCGATTCTTGAGACACTGGTGGAGGAATTTGAGGACCCTTGAGGATGTCATGAGCAATAAATGTCTCCCAACAGATGTTCAAGAGGCTAAGGTGATGAATCACAATCATATTTATTAGGGAATAATTATAGAGATTGATCATCTGCTGAGGGCATGGCTTCTTCTGGGCAAAATAAGCCATCTTCTCAATATTCTTGTACAAGAAATAAGGGAGGTTTAACATCCTCACCCTGGTAAAATGCATGAGAAGCCTGATGTGATAGATGTACAACCTAGAAATCTGCCCTCACAAGCGAAATATTTCATGATGATTTTCATCATGGGGACATACTTGTCTTCAAGAAACCTGAAAGGAAAAAGTATTTTCACCTAATTTCTATACCAGGGTTTAGTATAAGGCTCATAATAGTGTTCATCCAGGTCCTATGCCTTCTACCGCTTCTCCCTTACATTCAAAATCCTAGTTGCATCTGTAATGATGGAGGGTGATACTATGAATGTTACCCCAGCAAGAGTCACCTTGTTGTACTGAAGATGAGCTACAAAAATTCTGGTGAGCTTAGGGTGGTGTTGAAATATCTCTACCTAATCACAGAACTCATAACAGCCAAGATATTTGAAACAAGTGACAACCAACTGAGAGTCTTGCAATTCTCTAAGGTTTGATGGCTCTTCTTTGATAATTATGCCTCCCTTGTGTGGTTTTCTCTGATGCCTAGCTCTATTTGTTGAGGTGTAACTGCCTGTGTTTTCCTCCTCCTCATATTCTCGATCTTCTCTATCCATGTTTGCAAGGCTTGATTTTGTATGAAGGGAATGAATGTGAGTGATTTAGGAGTGAGGGGATGGGAGATTACCTTTTGGGCTAGAAAATGAATGAGGGAGTAGGAATCATAAAAATGAGAGGGAGGGATTGGTTTGTTTGAGATATTTCCTTTTGTGAAGAGGGATAAAGGGATGGGGATGTTATGGAATGTAATAGGGAAATATTTTAGAGTTTTAGGGATAGGTGATAGGAGGGATAATTGGGTTTAGGGTCTTAGGCATAACTAGGGGGAAATTTAGGGTTTCACATTTACTACGGGGAATTATGCTTAAGAGTTTAAATGCAAACCAACAATGTAATGTGGGAGGTCAAATTACTTGTATTTAAAGGAAAAGAGGGCAATATTGAATTTTTTTGAAGTTTTGAGGCCTTTCTGTCCCTTCTACTCAATGCACAATGCCACTGCACATATGCACAATGCCACCTCTAGAAGCCCAGTGTAGTGTAAATTTACTATGCGAAATTCTCCAGACAAGCAGCGCTATGCCCAGATGCATAGTTCCAGTTTCTCAATGCGCAACATTGACCCTCCTGCCTCAAATGTGTAGCACCAGTCTACCTACGTGCTACGCCAGTCCACCACTACTCCAAACGTGCAACGCCACCCTCTAGAAGCACATCGCCACTTCTCCTTTGCCAAAAACTCACTCAACCTTTTCTCTTGTCCTCAGTTTTTGACTCCTTGCTTACCAAATGAGAATGATGAACTTGAAAATGAAATGTGAGGCCTTATATAGGAGTAAATTTTGATTTTTCACTTGAAAAACCCACTTATTAATGTTTCTTGACCTTCTTCAAAACTTTTCTTTTAATGCCTTTTTTTCTTTGTTTCTCTTCAGGTGGATAATGCTCAACTTGAACTGATTTTGTAGTGTTTCTTTGTCTTGCAGCAAGGAGAGATGATTTGGTGCAGTTGGAATCATTTATTACATAAAGTGATTTAAAATTACATAAGAAATACAAATTGACTCAAAATACTTTTCTTTCACTTCAAAAACATGTTTTTGAGGTGAAAATTACATTAGTTTAAAAGATTATTATATAGTGACTATGACCTATAGGCCATCATTCTTGACTTACGTATCATTCTCATACCCTTGCTCCCCTTTATTTACACTTTAAATCATGCTCTTGAGCTTGGTAATGAAACACTAAGACCCAATGAAAACATGACGTATGACCTAATGAAAGCATGATTGCAAATTGACCATAAAACCATCACTGAAGACAACATGAAGAAGGGTGAGCAAGTATACTCTATGAGGGAGAAATTAGATTTTCTCAAGAGAAGACAACCATAAGTGGATTAGTTTGACATGACCTAATGAAATGATGTAAAAATTTGAGTATTGGACCCTAAAATGGCAATGCAAAGAGCAAATTTGATCCCTGATGGAAGTATGCAAATATTGACACTAACATTGGCCTTATTAGGGATGGAATCTCCTTGAAGGTGTCAAGAACACTGTAGACCAGGTGCCTCATTCATTGGGAAATATGATCAAACAAACAAAAAAGTGAAAAATGACTCAATACAAACTAAAAACTGACTCACAACTGACTCTAAACTTGACTATAAACAAAATCAAGTAAACTTGACACTAATCATTCAAACATTATAGCCTTCACTTTGGGGCCCAAGCTTAGATGACACTGTACTTGAAACCTTGCAAGGAAAAGAAAACTGGTATATACAATGAAGGTGAAGTAACTTTAGGGAACAACCTCAAAAGTAGTAGTGCTTCAAGAGCGTACCATTCACTGGCCCTGCTGAACATTCCTGACCATCCATTTCCTTTAACAAAAATGCATTCTATCCTTGATAAGCTGAGATTTTATATGGTCCTTTCCATAAATTGTCAAACTTACCATGCTTTCCCTATTCCTCATTTCGTGCATCCCACCGCAACACTACATCTTCTAGCTAAAACTTTTCTGCTTTGGTTTTGTGGTCATAATTTTTTTTTATCTTCTCTCACAACTAGAAAGTGTTTTTGGAAACCTCTTCTTGTGTTCGTTGAATGTGAATCATTTGATTAATTCTATGTTGAACATTATCCTCTTTGCTGCTAGCTTCCTGTAATAATTTCATGACTAGGACTGTAAGTGATGTAGGAAATATTGTATCAGTACCATAAACCAACTCAAAAGGTGACATACCTATTGATTTCTTGTTTCTCAGTCTATCGGTCCACAAGGAATTAACAAGCTTTCAATGCCAATTCTTCTTGTTTGCCTCCAACATTTTCTTCGTAATGGTCACCAAGGATTTATTTGATAACTCATCCAATGCATTGCCCTGCGGGTAGTATGTCGTGGAATGACCCACTGTAATGTTGTACTTGTTGCAAAACTCGACCATATTCTTGGACTCAAACATTGCTGTGTTATCTGTTATAATCTTGTGAGGGCAACCAAAATGAGAGAAGATATTAGATTCGAAAATTTGGATAATTACTGTGTCTATGGCTTGTCTTGTCGGAATGGCCTCAATCCACTTGGTGAAGTAATTGGTAGCTATCAAAATCCATCTGTTTTGTGCTCATGATGTGGGATGGATTTCCCCTATGAAAGCAAGTCCCCACTACTGGAAAGGTGCATTTACTTCAACTGGCTTTAAAGGAAGAGGAAGCAACTTCCTTTTTCCTTGAAAAACTTAGCATTCATGGCAGCCCATCACTGTCTTATATAAATCTAAAAAAAAAGTTGGCCAATAATATCCTACTCTCAACACTTTGTTAGTTGTTGTTTTCCAAAACAAATGATCGCCACAATCACCTCTAAGAAAATCATTCATTACCTGTCGAGCTTCATCTTCAACCAAACAATTAAGAAGAATTCCTCCTAGATCTTTCCAATAGAGAGCACTATTTAAAATGTAGAATTTTGCAGACTTTAGTTTTAGTGATCTACCTTTACTTCTTGACATTCCAAGAGGTGGCGAAAGATGTTGAAGAACATAAACTGTATCAGAATACCAAGGTGATTTGAGAAGAATTTATGATACTTGAATGAGTGAACCACCATCTTCGTCCTCTCACATTGTTGCAATAAGATTTATGTCTAGAGCATGCATATTTGATTCAGCCATCAATTTTTCCAAGCCTTGTCCTTTAATCAGTTTGGTTGGTTTATTCTTAAGACCATACTCCAACAATGATGTTATCCACTTACCTCTTCTCTCCTCCGGGTTAGTTTGTATGAGAACATCCTTGATGGTTGCATTAGAAACATATGCTATAGTATGTGAATGTAGAATGTATACTCTGAAATCCTTCAATGATTTTATAAGAGCCAACACTTGTTTTTCAATGATATTGTAATGCAAGGCAGCATCTTGAATAGTTCTACTGTAAAAATAAATGGGTTGCTCCACCTGATCCCTCTTTTGCATCAACACCGCAACCATGGTATGCTCGGAGGCAAATGAAAATATAATAAAATCATGAGTATAATCAGGACTAATGAAGACTCAGGCTGTGGTCAAAGAAAATTTTACCAAGTTGAATGATTTCCATGGCATCCTTGGTCCATTTCACAATTTGTCCTTTTTCAACATATTAGTTATTTCATGTAAATTCTCAGCCAAATTTGGTATAAATATGCGTAAGAAATTCATCTTACCATTGAAAGCTTGGATCTCCTTTTTGTTGTGCGGAAAGACTATATGCTGGATTTCCTCCACCCTTGAAGGATCAATGAAAATACCATATTTAAATTATATGACTAAGGATTTTTCCCTCGTCCATGGAAAAAATACTCTTTTTCAGGGTTAGAGAAATCCCGAACTTCCTTCTTTTCTGAAAGACAATCCGTAAGTCGTGAAAATGGAAATCATTAGAACCAGAAAATATCGTCAAGTCGTCTAAATAAAATACCAAGAAAAAATCCTTCTTAATAGCAAAAACTATTTCCATCACCCACCGAAAAGTGGCTTCAACATTCTTCAATCCAAATGGCATTTTGGCATACTAAAAAGTTCCCCATGGTGTCGTGAAGGCAGTTTTGTCTTGGCATTTTTCATGCACCAAGATTTGGTTATAGCCTGAGTAGCCACCTAATAGTGACATCCGTGATGCTCCAACTACTCTTTGCAGAATATGTTCCATCTTAGGAAGATGGTAATTATCCTTTAAGGACACTTTGTTAAGGTTTCGAAAATCTATGCACAACCTTATTTCTCCAATCTTATTTTGTACCGGGACCAAATTTGAAATCCAATCAGAAAATCTAATTGGAACAATGATGCCAGCTTTAAACAATCGATTTACCTCTTTCTCGATGGATGGCAGAAACTTTGGATTGATTCTTCTCAACTTCTATCTAAAGGGTTTTTGATTTGGCTTGATAGGAATAGTATGCTGAATGATATCCTTGTCATACACTTTCAAATCGGAATAATCCCATGCAAAAACATCAGAAAATTCAAAAATTAATCTAACATAATCAGCCTTTACTTCGAGAGACAATGCTTTTGATAAATTTACAAGCTTGGGATGGTCAGCTATTCCAAGATTTACATCTTAAACTCCTTTTTCCATAGGAACCAAGGTCAGTTTTCTTGCCACATCATCCTGATCAAAAAGCTCCTCTAAAGGTATGAGACCTCTAGTATAAAATAATATTTCAGCTATAAAACCTCGATCTGATTTACGTCAATATCTTGTTCATCAGAATAAAAAACATCATCAATTAAAGCATTCTTAAACTTTCCTTCATTCTACAAAAAAGGCATTAATTTCATTGTCATCCCAAAAAACTTGCAAATACCTTAAATTATCAAGAACAAAAAGCCTATATTTGACATGAATTTCAAATTTGTTGCTAGAATTCATTGGAATCTTCAAATTACTGGCCACAAGTGGCAAGTGAATCTGAAATGATGTTTTGAGTACGGGGTATTGTTGTCAAGTTATATTTAGGAAACATCCTCAAAATATCCAAAACTACATTTATGTAGGCTCTCATCTGCGGATGTTTTTCTTGATATTCTCCTTTTACTTGTTTAATCACTAGCTTTGAATCACCCTAAACATAAATTCTTTTCGAATCTAATTTCTTCAAAATTTTAAGACCTATAATCAAAGCCTCATACTCCGCTTCATTATTAGAGTAATCAAAAGGTAACTTGTAAGCAGGGCTTCAAATCCAAACTCCAATACTAGCACTGTCTTTACCCACGGCACCATTGAAGTCCATGCTCCAAAGGACGACTTCATCTTCTAGCTGATGGAATTATGTTTCTTTCTCAACCTTACCTTTGCTGATTACTTCATTTTTCTACTCTTCACTGACCTTTTGTTGTTGTGTAGGCTGCTCAAAATAAATTGTTGTTTTTCCTTTTTCTTGATTAAGAACTTGTCTAAAATTCTCAAATCATTTTGTACATCATCTACTTCTACAAGCTAAATATCTACATCATTCAATCCAATATCAAAGTACAAATCAAAGAACTCTAAATCAATATGTATAACATTTATCAGATGATTCACAAGCTTCTCTTTACTAGTGATCATATACTTCATTCTCTTTTCCCTGTACAAATTCCTCAGTTGACTGAAAACAGGGATGGTAGCATAAGAGAAGTTGAGTTGTAAAGTTCCTTTGAGTTTAGCACCCCATGATCTTGATAAGAGCATACCAAATTGAGGTGGTATATTAGCAACTACCACATCCAATAACACATTTTTGGTTAGGATTTGATCTAAAGAAACCACCAAATCTTTGATGAGACCAATGCAACAAACTCTACCAGAGTCAAATGAGTACAAACCATGATATTTCCGGGTGATATCTAGGCTAAATTTTCCATAATGGCTTTAGGCATCAGATTGTGGGAAGCTCTGGAATCTAACATAGAATTATAGAGAACGTACTCATGTAGTCTAAGAATCAGATAAAAGGGAGGGACTTCGCTATCTTTAGGCTGACCTTCTATGGCTAGACCAAAAATGAGTTTAGGATGATCATCCTCGACATTCACCATGTCTGACAAAGGATCCATTTGAAATATTCTAGATACATGGTGCTTATAACTGATATTCTTAACAAGCTCAGCCAAAGGAGTGGAAACTTTTAATTTAGCAATTTCACTTTCTAAATTAAAGGATGAAACTTTTTCTACCTCTTTCACACCAATGTCCTTCTTATCTACTTGCTCTTTCGTTGCACTATATTTTTGTTGATTGTTCTTCTCATTTGCAGTGATACTTGTTGATGGTATCTTACTGGAATTGGATTTGTAAGATCTTTCCCTTTCTTCTGAGTGTTTGAGGAATCATTCTTTGATTGCACATCTTTTCTTTTCTGAATGGGATTGACTAGTACATCTCTGCTCCTTAAAGAGTATTTCCTCTATTGTGCAGTCAACGAATTCATATAACCACGCTGATAATCATCAGATTCAGCCTCCAAAACCACATCATTTGCTAAGATGTAATTGTTATCCATTTGAATGTCTATAACTTTTGTGTATTCTTCATCTTCGGTCAAAAATATAGGCATACTATCAATAATGAAAAAGTGATTTGTTTCAATTACTAGATCTTCATCATCTTCTTCTTCCATTCCTTGAACATAATTCTGTTGTAAGGGAGTTCTGATCTGTTGTTGTTGCGCTAGTTTCCTGCTTCTTTTTGTTCTCTCTGCTTGATTCGAAATTGGGGATGTTGTTTTCCTCTAAAATTTTTGATTCTGGATTGCTGGTGCAGGCCTATCTGTGATGGATAACTGGTCAACCATCCTTTCCACTATTCAAATCAATGTATCCATATTTACATCTGAAGTAGATGCTTCTTCTTTTATGGTCACTATTTTCTCAAATCTCATTCTTGCTCTTTTGGCCAACAAGTTTGCTTCTACATTCACAACATTCTTTTGCATATCTTCTAGTGTGGCAGGATCACGTTCCCACAACTAATTTTCCATATCAACATCAAAACCATCCAGAAACTTGAGCAAAGCCAATCCCTCCGGTGGTTTAATGTTGGCAGGAATAGCATTGTATATTGCATTAAACCTCACACAATAGTCTTGCACACTGTCACCGACATTTGTTTTGATGTTCTCATACTCGGAAAAAATCTGAAGTGGATTCTTCTTCACCTCCCACTGATCCAGGAACTCCCTATGGAGGATTGGTAAAGTGGTGATAGAAGCTACAGGTAAAGCTCTGAATCATTTTTGAACTTCACCTTCAACGCTTTGTACAAAAAATCTCATCGTCACATCTTCAATCTCTACTTCATGCAGATCAAAGAAATCATTCATTTTATCAACATGTTTCTGAGCTGTAATGGTTTGAGCAACATCAAAGAAAGGTATTTTGGTTTGATAATTAGCGGGCATGGCACCAAGATTCTGAGGTAAAGGGGTGCATACTGGGTAGCCATAACTCGAGGTGGATTTAAAGCAAGGATTGGGCTACTAGGAGTTGATGTAGTAGTTGATGGAGAACTGGGAGTAACAAGTGATTGATGGGGAATGGTATATTGATAGGGAAGTGAAGGTATAAATGGAGGTGGGGAATGAATTTCAGAGTTTGAAGGGATAATGATGAACTAAGGGTAGTGGACACTAGTTCAGAAAGCTCGAGGATCTTAGCAGTAGTAAGCGATGATTGAGGGGAATTTAGAATATAGTCATCAATTGACTGGTTCACCTTTTGGACTTCAAGATCTACAATAAACTCTAGATATAGAACTATGTCGTCAAGTGAACTTTCAGACTTAGTTCTAAATAGGGAGAGGTCAAACGACATATCAAAGGGAAGGTCTTCTAAAAACAACCACTCATTAGGGAAGGAATATACTTTTATTGAAGGTGTTGGACTGACTGAACTTTCTTGTCTTTTGAGTCTTCTCGAAATCAAATTTGGATTATCCACTACTGGGGCAGGGTCTGGATCTAGATTGGCTGTAGTGTAATTTCTTGAAGCTAGTGTGCTCAAATTTTGAAGTTTTATATATTTCTTTACAACTTTCCAATTCATCCTAGTATTTTTTAAAGCTCATCATCCATAAGCTTAAGAATTCGAATGAAAGACACTACCGGGATGATTAGTCTTTCATTCCCCAGTATGGTCACCACTATGTTATCACTTGGATTCAACGTCAGGCTGAGATAAGGCAATTCCAGGGTAACCACAAACCACTCTTAGCCAAGTAGCTAGCCCTACCAGGACAAGAGAGGGCCCTCTCCGTAAGGATATTAGCCAAGATGATTGGATCGATTAAATGATATTAGGTTAGGTATAGTAGCACGAATATTTAATTGGATTTTGAAGGAGTTTAGCTAGATCAGGAGGAGCTGGATAGTTTAGGGCTAGGGAATTAGGTCGAAATTGTAGGGTGTTCAATGGGGCAAGGTAGGCATAAGGTTTGGCACTCTGGGGCTTGATGGGTGAGATGTTTTAAGACTGGTGAGAGGCTAGGAAGAGCATGTGATTACCATGGATCCTTCCCAAACTATAGAAAACATGAAATGGTGAGTATTTTCACAAAGCATAACACTGATGTAATGAATTTTGCTTATGAACTTGAAAGCATTCACTTAGAAAGCAATGAAATGATTAACGAAGTATACAAAACACATTAACATATGATCAAAAAAGAAGAAACTATACTAAAACTCCATATCACATGGATGCCATAATAATAGCTACAATTCTTATTAGTCTCCTGCTAAACTGCTACAAAATGATGTACAATCATGTTTTGAGCATCCAACTAAGTCCAACCCTTTACAATGAGAAAGAAGAAGAATATATAGGCATTGTTTCAACTTTCTCCTATCCTCAGGGGTCGAATCCCTAAGATGAGGATTTAATTGAACCAAAACTGAACAAGAAAACATGAATATAGGCATCTTAAAAACTTGCCTCTAAAAGTGAAAAACTGATTCATTTGAGCTGAAATTGACTTGTAACCTAATGAATCTACCCTCTACTCCTAAGCATCCCTCATATTTACATGAAAAGTCATCATTTACAATGGTAAAACATCCTACATGAGAGAAAATTGATGAACACAGTGAAAAAAATGAAAAAATAGCCACCCTATGCAAAATTTGCCCTACGCACAGAGCCATTGGCCCAACGCATAGTGCCACGTTCATGTCTCTTTTGGAGGCCTTCCCGACATCCAAATTGAGCTCATGATAGCTCATTAGAAAGGCCTTCAAGTCGAATTTCTTAAAAACATGGAACATCTGCATTTGAATCTCATATGACTCCTCAAAACTAGATTCTACCAAGACTACTTATGTGTCTCGAAAAAGTGGTAGAAAGGTCATTTTAGGGTATTTTTTGACCCTTTCGTGGACTAGTTCTACCCCAAAAACTTAGAAAATCCATAGGGTGAATGTACTCATCACTTTGAATCGAAAAATGCAAACCATTTGTCCATTGGGTGCCCCTAGAAAAAGCGCAGCGCTAGTGGCGCTGTGTGTTGAGTAGATTTTCAATGTGTAAAATTTCAAAATTTGCAAATGACAAAAATTCTTCCAAACTTGCAAAAAATTGCTGAAGCACCATCATAAAGTATCCTGATGAGCAAAGGAAGCTTCAGTAAGTAACATAAGCCTATCCTCCTCCTTCTTGCCTTTTAGAGCCAGCCTTAGCCTATCTTTCATGTTTTTGACACTCATGTTGCAAATTTTGTTTCAAGTCTTGTAATGGTAGGCCATGTGTTTGATCATCTGTTTTTCTGTATTGGCCTTCTACTACAACTTATTTAGGTGCAAATTGACTCTCAATCCAAGTCTCTCTATCATATTCAATTTCCTTCTCAATAGGAGTCAAAGTGACCTGTGCATCTATGTCACCTTGCCATTTTACTTTGAGAAGTCCTAGCTCCATGAGGACCTACTTGTCACTCAACTGCTTGTTTTCTTGTTCCAAATATGTGATGACACACTTGGCTCTCTCCAAATTTTCCATCAAAGCTTGGACTTGAGCCTCCTTTTCTTGTATGATGATGTCCTTTATTGTTTCTTTCCTGAGCCTCTAAGTCAATTATTTCCACACCATGGTGAGTATAATGATACTCCAGCTCATCATGCTCTGTCAAATCAAAGTCCCTCTCTTTCTCCTCATCATCAAAAATATCCTCTGACATCTTTTCCTTTCCTTTGTGTAGTTGTTGCACCTGTACTTGATGTGTTGATGAAGAAGGCAAATCCCCTTCCACATCCTGTGGAGCAAGCATTTTCCTATGGGTTGATGAAGAAGGAAAGGTCCCTTCCACATCCCATGGAGTAAGCACTTGCTTATAAACTGCGAACAATCTACAAGTGCACTTTTATATGTCATGTCAGTCTCAGGTACCTCAGTAGTTTTAGTCTCTTTGGCCTCCTCATCTATTTTCACTTGAGCATTGTTAGAAGATCCCTCTACTTCTTGAGACACTAGTGGAGGAATTTGAGGACCCCTGAAGATGTCATGAGGAATAAATGTCTCCCAAGATATGTTGAGGAGGCTAAGGTGATGAAGCACAATCACCTTGATCAAGGAATAATGATAGAGATTGCTCATTTGTTGAGGGTATGGCTTCTTTTGGACAAAATGAGCCATGTTCTCAATATTCCTCAACAAGAAATAATGGAGGTTTAGCATCCTCACCTTGGTAAAATGCATGAGAAGCTTGATGTGATAGGTGTACAGCTTGGAAAATCTGCCCTCACAAGTGAAATATTTCATGATGATTTTCTTCATGGTGACATGTCTTCAAGAAATATGAAAGGAAAAAGTCTTTTCACCTCATTTTTGTATTGGGGTTTAATATAAGGCTCATAATAGTGTTCATCTAGTTCCTGTGCCTTGTACCACTTCTCCCCTACATTCAGAATCCTGGTTGCATTTGCAATGATGGAGGGTAACACTGTGAATGTTACCCCAGCGAGAGTCACCTTGTTGTCCTAAAGATGAGCTAGAAAAAGTCTGGTGAGCTCAGGGTTGTGTTGAACTCTCTCTACCTCACAAAACTCATAGCAGCCAAGATATCTCAAACACGTGATAGCCAACTAAGAGGTCTACAATTCTCTAAGGTTTGATTTCTCTTCTCTGATAATTTTTCATCCCTTGCGTAGTTTTCTCTGTTGCCTAGCTCCATCTGCTGAGGTGTCACTGCCAGTGTTTTCCTCCTCCTCATGGTTTTAGTCTTCTCTGTCCATGTTTGTAAGGCTTGAGGTTGTATGAAGGGAATGAGTAAGAGTGATTTAGGAGTGAGGGGATGGGAGATGGCCTTATGTGCTAGAAAATTAATGAGGGAGTAGGAATCATAAAAATGAGAGGGAGGGCTTGGTTTGTTTGAGATATTTCCTTTTGTGAAGAGGGATAAAGGGATGGGGATGTTATGGAATGTAATAGGGAAAGAGTTTAGAGTTTTAGGGACAAGCGATAGGAGGGATAATTGGGTTTAGGGTTTTAGGCATAACTAGGGGAAATTTAGGGTTTCACATTTACCATGGGGAATTATGCTTGAGAGTTTGAATGCAAACCAAAAATGCAGTATGGGAGGACAACTTACTTTTATTAAAGGGAAGACAGGGCAACCAATGTCTATTGATTTTAATTACCATGTCTTTCAAAGGGGAAGAATGTGTTTGCCCCATGCTTTCTTGATAGTCAACAATGACTTCAAAGTATAACTTGCAACTAAGTTTGAGGCTTTCTTTATTGGTTGTAGTTTTGAAGTGATTCGTTTGTATTACATAACATCACCAATTTCTTACTCGATGTAATTAAATAAAAGTTGGATGATTATAGGAATGTTATTTCTTAGTTATTTGATACTTGCAATTTGTGCTTTTAGTTTTGTTTTACCTCTGAGATAGTAGTAGGTCAGCTACCAATGCGAGAGCATCTAAAATAATTGTTTTGTGGTTTTTAGTTTATGTTTTGGAAGACCAATGAACGAAGACACATGTAGAAATGAAATACTTAATCCTTTGGATAATATTAATATCTCAGCAAAGGGCTCCTATAAATCTTTACATAGTGATATAGATGAAAATAGTGGTCAAAAGAAGACAAAAGATAATATGATTATCACAGTTTCCAAACCGTAAAACAAAACAATCATAAGTGTGAAAACCTTCTAAACTACATTCCAAAGATTCAAGGAAATATACTTAAGCTTACACAGGATGTTGATGATTTATTGATTAGAGGGGATTAGCTAAATAGACAGTTCATTAATCCATTCTCTTAATAGATGATCACTTCAGGAGCTTATAGGAATAAATTGAGACACAATTATTCCTACCTAGATATCTCTATAAGTCATAAGCATATGAAGAAAAACATAATGATTGATAACTAAAAAAACTTACAGGATACCATAAACCGTGTAAAACCAAATTCAGAATCCTCTACTTTGTATTAAGGTTCCAAAGAGACTGAGTACATCAAGTGTCTACAAAAGCTTCTTTCAAAGGTGCAACCAGGTTCAAAGTAGAATGAACAGCTAAGACTTTACAAGCAATGAATAATCAACCTTGAACTTCTAACCCATAACAACTCGAGAAGAGAGTTATTTATACAATAATGAAACTAATAAAATATCCTACAATAGATTAAGATTTATTCTAGGAAAGGAGAGATCTTCATGCAAGAAGATAGGGGAAGCTATTGAATTGATTCTTATTGTCCCTTTTATTCAGGTTGTGATGGCTTTGTCGTTTGATATTTTTCCCCTTTAAGTTGCTTGATTTTTTTGTATCCTTTATGCTGGTTGATTCCTTGATTTGATATTTCATATAATACTATTTAAAATCTGTGAGTGCCCTTTGACCCTACTAAGTTACCTTCACTTTGTTCCTTTTTACCTTTACTATGCATTTCAGGTCTTTTAACTATGTTTTTCAACAATAAGATCTTCGTATTAGTCTTCAAACTATATGCAAGCTCTTTCTTTGTAAGCCTGCAACAGAAGATTTTGCCTGCAAAACATAGAAACTGTTAAGAAAACATAGGTGGCAGAGGAGGACATCAATGGATTTATTGAGCTCAAAGGATATTGGAAGGAGTCTAGAGTAAATTTGAAGGTAAAATAATGGTGTTATTGGTCACAGAGGCTTATGGAGGGTTTACTCTGAAAAATGGCGAAACAAGGCAAAATGATGATTTTTGCATTTAAACTGAAAAGCAACTTTATTTTTTAAATATGGCACAAAGTGAATAATGTTCATCTTGTCATTATGCGGGAGGTGGTTTTGATTTTTTTCACACCAATTTATGAGGCACAGGCGGTTTTGGATGGGTCACCTGAAATAATCTGAGCCTAACATGTAGCCAAGTGGATTAGTGGAATACTGCTTTTCGGGTGGCTAATTGGTCTGGAATTTATCGATGACAAAGAATTAAAGGTATTACAGACTCATGTGCATGATGTGCCTATGTTACTTTATGCAACGGATTGATAAGGTTGTGAAATGCATAGACACTGAAGTAGTTAGAGAAAACACAATAGGAAAACATGTAAATACAACAAGTTTAATAAGGAGTTGACCCAATGCTCCTGGGCTACGTCTCTTGGTCCAGTTTAGTGGTGGCCTCTCTATTATGTTTTCACAGTAGAGTTTTTACAACAGTGAGCTCAATTTGAGTCTCACTCAACATATATAGATCAGTAGGACTGGAGTACCCAAACTCTCCTTAATGAAACTCGACCTCTACTGGTCACAGTAGTATGAGTCCAATCTGAGACTCATACATGACAAGCCTATTCTGAGGAGATCGCTTGTACCTCTCAAGCCTTCTCTAGAGTACATAGACTCTCTGACTCTCTCTGGCTCTGTCTCGATGTTGCATTTTCTCTGTAGGTCAGCTTGATTTACTTTCTTTGTTCTCTGCTCTTAGATTTCTTACTCGCTTTTCTCATTTCTTACTGCTTTCTAGTTACTTACTTTGTCTCTATCAGTTCGTGGCTTTAAAGATAGTCCTCTTTCTAACTGTTCGTTTCTGCTTCCCGACATTCTGGTTCTTTTGCCTCTGTTCATTTGAATTCCCTTGTTCTATGTCATCATCACCGTGTAACATTTCACAGGGAGGTGGCTACCTATTTCATAACAAACTGAGTGTCAGTTCTCTTGGAAATGTCTGAATGGTCATTATTTCCATTTAACTCTGAGATTTCCCACGGACATGATTCTTTTACCAACTCATCATTCATGCTGGACTTCAATCTTTGTTAGAAAATTTATATATTACAGAGCAATGGAACACATAGCATATTGCATAAATATAAACACAGAAAATGCATAAAACCAGAGAGACACGGATATACGTGGTTCACCCAGTTTGGGCTATGTCCACCCTAAACAACCAGTCCTTCCTCTCTATTATCCAGAAAAATGAAGAGACACAACCTACAACAGATCCACTGTAATATCCTTTGTTTTCTCTCACCGCCTTGCCTCTCTGTTTCTCACACGAAGAGTACACATCTATTACACAACCTCAATACAATGCTCTCATACAAAGAGAGGGGTTTCCCTCTAGGGAAAAAAACCCTAAAATAAACATAAGTTCTACGGTCAGATCATCTGCCTAATGAACGGCTCAGATTGACTAGAAATTACTATACTTTTACAAGGCAATTTTACATCTGTTTTTAGCTTTGGGGGCGATACCCCCGAAACCCCTGCCTGGGGACTACTGGCCCCCGGACCCCCCAGCCATGGGGGATCTACCCCCGCAAACCCCCATGGGGGGGACAAGTCCCCCGCTTGTGGAGGGGTGTACAAACTTCCTAGGGTATACATTCGGTTAAAACAAAGACCTCTAAATAATTATGCTCCACACCGAACAATCTCTATATAACTCGACCTGTTTACCCCGTTGATTCTGGTCATCCATTAGATTTCATGTCATCCGTCAATCTGGAGCCTCCAAATCCTACGGTCTTCATCCATATTAGGCAAGTAAGTTGCATGACTTTTACGCATTCGATGTGAGCGATTTTCTCTCTCTTCTGTCGAACGCGTGGCACTCAGTGTGTGGCATTGGGCAGGACTCAGTTGAAATCACTTACCACTCGAAGCTCTTCTGATATCATGCCAGTTTTTTTGTGGGACCTGCCTCTCACAAAATCGACGAATTCTGCACGGTTTCTAACTTTTTGGTTCTGGTCGCTCGAGGCTTTTTCTTCTCTAAGTGGTTTTCCCAATGATATGCAATTAGTGACTTGTCACTAATCGCATATCAAAAACCTCCCCTGTTTCTCGAAAATACCTCCCATTTTGTTGTTTTGTGGCAACACACATTACCATGGGCCAATGGTCTACGCGCTTGACTTAGGGTCCTCGTTGCTCTGCGCTACTCACAAATTACAACTGTTCCAAGGGTATTTCTGATAAGCTCGACCTTTGTAAGTTTTTGAAACTTTGGCATGAATTTTACAAAGTTATAAAAACTTAAAGATTTCTTTAAGATCCAATTCGGATCATGGCCTTCCCACTGAAAAATCTTTTGGACCACCAAAAGTTGGTTTTTAAGCATCCATCAAGTGAGGGTATTGATTCCTCACTTCCCCAATTTCTATCCATTTTTCACTGCTTGGTTTTGAACCTTTGAGTCCAATCCTGAGGCACTCAACATCCCCTTTGCTCGTAGTTCTCACCTTCTGGTGTAGAACTGTAGCTTCCTGCAATTCATTAAGATACTTAGGCAACAGAGCATCAATAGAAGGCAATTGACTCTACTCTTTAGGATCTTCAATTAATGAAGGTTCAAATAGTCTCACGCTGTCTGCATTACCAACTGAGTAGATGTGCATGTAAGTTGGTAAGTCAAGGCAAAAAGCATTCTCACCAATTTTCCCAAGTATCTTGAAAGGTCCATACCTTATTGGCTTCAGCTTCTTACCTTCACCTTGCATTCTATCTTTGCTGATATATAGCCAGACTTGATCACCAACTTGGAAACTATGCTCCATCTGATGCTTATCATGCCTTGCCTTGTACTTGGCTAGGCTCTTTTCCAGTTGTTCTTGTACTACTTGGTTAATCTCTTGGATTTGTTCGATGAACTTGGTCGCCTTGTCCACATCAATGTGTCCATCAACCGCTATGTCTTTCCCAAAGAAAAAATCCAAGGGAGACCTTGGTGTGAAACCAAAATTGGTCTCAAAAGGAGATCTCTGTGTAGAAGAATGTTTAGCTCAGTTGTAAGCATGTTGCACATAACATAAATGTTCATGCAAAAGCTTGGGATGCTTAGTGTAATAGCTTCTGAGCAACTGGATCACTGTCCTATTAACCACTTTTGTTTGGCCATCTATTTGTAGATGAAAAGTTGTGCTCTTCTTCAGTCTGGTGTCCATCAGTTCCCACAAACTCAACCAAAATTTCCCAACAAATCGAGTATCTCAATCAGATATAATGGAAGCGAGTAATCCAAAATGAACCCATACATGTTGAAAGAACAACTTTGTAGTTTGTTAAGCTATAATCTGTTTGTTACAAGGTATTAAAATACACATTTTTCTGAACCTATCCAAAACAACATATAAATAGTCATGACCTTTCCTAGATTTAGGCAATCCCCCAACGATGTCAATGGAAACACTTTCCCAAGGATGAGAAGGAACTGGTAGTGGAGTGTACAAGCCTAGTTTCCTATTGTTGGGCTTGCTTTTAGCATACATGGCATACCCTCTTACATATCTAGAAACTGTCTCATTCATTTTTGGCCAATAGCAAAATCTTTGTAGCTATGAAACTATTTTACGTACACCAAAGTGACCTGATATTAGAGAAGTGTGTGCTTCTCGAATTATTTGTACTCTTTCAGTTTGTGGAATGCATAAATTTCCAAAATGATACAAGAGTTGGTCCTTAACATGATAATCCAATTCTTCTACTTGTTTGTCATGACTTAAAGTTGCATATACATCCTTAAAATCTATATCTTGAGCATATTATTTAATGTAGCTTTCATGCGATACTGAATTATGCTAAAGTATAGGAGATGCATTTATGATTGGTCTGGACAACATATCTACAACTTTATTGTGTATTCCCTTTTTATATATGATGACTAGATGAAACTGTTGTAGAAAACCCATCCACCTATAGTGTCTTGATTGCTGTAACTTAGTTTGGGAGTGTATATATTGAAGTGGTTGATGATGAGTATGTATAACTGTCTCTTTGCCCATTAAGTAATGTTTCCACTTTTTAACACTCTGTATTAATGCATACAATTCTTTATCATATGTGGGATAGTTAACTACTGTAGAATTAAATGTCTCATAATGATAACATATGGGTTTACTATGCTGCATCAACACTGCTCCCATGGCATAGTCACTGACATCTCTTTCAATCTCAAATGGTCTTTGAAGATCAGGCAGTGCTAGTATTGGTGTTGTACTAATCTTTTCTTTTAAGGTGTCGAAGGCTTTCTGCTGTTTTCCTCCCCACTGAAACACCTTGTTCAATCCTGTGAAATCATGTAAGGGAGCTACAATCAAGGAAAAGTTAGCAATAAACTTTCTCCAATACTGTGTTGCTCCTAAGAAGCTTCTAACTTTTGTAGCATATTTGGGTTTAGGCCAGTTTACAATGACTGCAACATTAGAGGGATCTATCTTCAATTCACCACCCCCTACAATATGACCCAAATAATTCAAAGATGTTTTGCCAAATTCACATTTTGAGAGCTTAACATAAATATTTTCTCTTTTAAAAACATCTAGAGTATGCTTGACATGCTTTAAATGTTCTTCCCATGTTTTACTGAATATAAGAATGTCATCTAAATATATAATGAAAAAATCACTAAGAAAAGGTCTAAGTACATCATTCATTACTCTCATGAAAGTAGAAGGAGCATTAGTTAAGCCAAAAGGCATAACCAACCACTCATACAATCCCTACTTTGTTTTGAAAGTAGTCTTCTATGCATCTTGCTCTGCAACTATCACCTAATGATAGCCACTATGCAAGTCCAACTTGGAAAAATAAACAACTTCTTTTAACTGATCTAATAAATCATCTATGTGAGGAAGGGGATAATGGTTTTTTATCATTATTTTATTCAATACTAGGTAATCAATGCACATTCTCCATGATCCATATTTCTTTCTCACCAAGACAATAGGAGACCCACATGTTGATGTGCTAGGTCTTATGAACCCTTTCTCGAGTAGCTCTTGTACCTGCTTCTTGATTTCTACATTCTCTGAAGCGGACAAACTTTTATACCTATGGTTGTGATTGTTGTTTCATCACCTGTGTTTGACCCAAAACCTTTCAAATAGCTACAACAGTCTTCTTATTTTTCCCTCGTACTTCTTGGGTCTCAGCTTTGGATGCAGAATCCAACAATCTTCATCATAATTCCCATCCTTCTTACAGTGAGTGCATGAATATTTGGTCTTTCATACAATGTTTTTCTTTCTCTCTTTCCATTTCTATTTTCTTTTCTCCTTGTTCTTGCTTGCAGTGGGTTTTCATGAATCCCCAACTTCTGGGTTCACATTCTTGTCCCTAGCTTCTAGATGTGTAACCTAAATGGATACCCCATCTATGATAGTGGGATTAAACATGAAAATAGTGTGCCTTAACTAGTTGTGTAGACCACCTATATACTTCAATAGAGTTTTAGGTGAGTCTAAAGAAATTCCTAGAATCAAAGCTTTTTCCTAAATTATTGAGTGTAGCCTTGTACACTTTTCCATTTTAATTGGCAAAGAGTTTGCCACCTCATCATGGATTTCTGCATATAGGCTAGTGGATATAATTTCTTTTTAATTGTAGAAACAAATTCACTCCAGACAGAAAGAATTTTACCATGCTTCTTCATGTCAGCTTGTGTCTTGCCTTCCCACCATACCAAGGCAATGCCTCCAAGGCATAGGTTGGCCAGTTGAATCTTACTCTTGTCTAAATTGACGCTCTACACTCTGCAATAAACATCAATCTGTCTAATCCAATTATCTAGCTTCTCTGCATTCAACTCTCCATCATATATCGACAAATCAAATTTAACATCTAATTTAATCAAAGATGTTTTCTTTTTATTTTTAGGGCTACTAAGAGGTGTGGGAAGTTTTTCTTCTTTCCCTTTTCCTTTAGAGTGGTCATGGAGGAGAGATTCTTCTGCTCCTTTATCTCGTTTGGAGTTTGTTGAATCTTCTTCTCTACCTTTCTTAAATTCTCTATACGTTCCCTCTACCATGGATTTTCATGCTCATGAAACCATCCATGAACTAGGAGTCTGATTCCAAGGGGTTATCTTCTGACATTTTCCTCTTAGGATAGACTCTTCCAATTTCAAGGTTAGCTTCAACCAACTCTCCTTCTCCTAATTTAATCTTTGATATAATTAGCATTCAACAACAAAATCTAACACAAGCTTGTCTAACCTTAGTAACTTAAAGCTCTGATACCACTTGATCTGGAATTCATCCAGGACAAAGAATTAAAGGTATTACAGACTCATGTGCATGGATGTGCCCATGTTACTTTATGAAACGGATCAACAAGATTGCAAAATACATAGACACTGAAACAATTAGAGAAAACACAACAGGAAAACATGTAAATACAACAAGTTTAATAAGGACTTCACCTAATGCTACTGGGCTACGTATCCTAGTCTAGCCTTCAGTGGTGGCCTCTCTATTATGATTTCAAAGCAGAGTTTTTACAACAATGAGCTCAATTTGAGTCTCACTCAATAGATATAGATCAGTAGGACTAGAGTACATAGAATCTCCTTACTAAAACTCGACCTCTGCTGGTCACTGTAGTATGAACCCAATCTGAGACTCATACATGACAAACCTATGCCAAGGAGTTTGCTTGAACCTCTCAAGTCTTCTCTGGAGTACATAGACTCTCCGACTCTCTATGGCTCTATCTCGATGCTACCTTTGCTCTGCAGGTTATCTCGTCTTACTTTCTCTATTCTATGTTTTTAGCTTTCTTACTCGCTTTTCTCATTGCTTATTGATTTCTAGCTGCTTACTTTGTCTTTGTCAATTCATTTCTACTTCCTAGTGTTCTAGTTCTTCTGCCTCTGTTTATTTGAATTCCCTTGTTCTACATCATCATCACTGTGTAACGCGTCACAAGGAGGTGGCTACCTATTTAATAACAAACTGAATGTCAGTTCTCTTGGAAATGTTTGAATGGTTGTTATTTCCGTTTAACTCCCAGATTTCCCGCAAACATGATTCTTCTACCAACTCATCATTCGTGCCGGACTTAAATCTTTATATAAATCATTATTTTTACACTGTTGAATCTGGTCATCCATCAGATCGCATGTCCACCATCGATGTGGAGCCTCCAGATCCTACGGTCTCCATCCATATAGTGTGGGTAAGTTTCATGACATTTACTCTTCTGATGTGAGCAATTTTCTCTCTCTTCCATCAGACACATGGCACCCAGTGTGTGGCATCCGGAGGGACGTTGTTGAAACCACTTACCACTCGAATCCCTTCTGATATCCTACCAGTTTTCGTGTTGAACCTACCTTTGATGGAATCGGTGAATTTCGTATGGTTTTTGACTTTTCAATTCTGGTCGCTCGGGGCTTTTCCTTCTCTGAGGGGTTTTCCTGGCGTCACTAATCGCATATCAGAAACCTTCCCCATTTCTCCAAAAGACCTCTTGTTTTGTTGTCTTGTGGCGGCACGCATTACCATGGTCCAATGGTCTACGCCCTTGACTGAGGGTCCTCATTGCTCTACGCTGCAATTACAATTGTTCCGAGGGTATTTCTGATAAGCTAGACCTTTGTAAGTCTTTGAAACTTTGGCATGAATTTTATAGAGTTATGAAAACTTAGACTTCTTTAGGATCCAATTGGGATCAGTAATTCTCAGACAAAGGGCCAACCTGAAAACACTAAGGGTCGTTGGATTTCAATGTATTGGATCAGACAGTGGTGAAGTGAAAGAGTAGCACGTAGGGGTCCAATGATTAATTATGGCGGCATGACTTTATTTATGGGTTATAACTGAGATTAGTGGGTAAATGGAGGTTTAGGTTAATTCTTTGTTCAAATCATAAAAAAAAATTTAACAAAGAAATTCTTTGCAAAAGTCGGTATGGCGAACTTGAAATTTTATGAATTCAGATGAATAAATGTTATCGGGTCCGAGTTCATATCGCATATTGCAAACGCAGTTTAGCGGACAAAAGGCCCATTGCAAAGGAATGTAATAGGGGCCAAACGTGACATGGAAATAAATCATAGATAATAATGTGATCGTGTCCGAGTTCCCATTGCATATCGGAGATCGCAATGGCGGAGGGTAATGTTATAGCTGGGACTTGTGATGGGGGCGGATGTGAAATGGGTATGAATTATGATATATGTTGCATCGGGTCCGAGTCCATCGCAATCACATATTTCTATGTGGAGAGAGTGGATGCATGTTAAAAGGCTTGTAATCTGTCGATGCGATGTTTTATTAAATACATAGTTCTATTATAAAACTTATGGTTTTTGATATTTTAATAAACGAGGTTAATATATATGGGAAAGGGAACTTTTAGGGGTTTAATACTATAAGTTAGAGTTAATATGAAATATGAGTGGAAAGGGGAAATGGATTAAGTATGATGCTTTTTAATAAGTTATTTTCCTTCATATATATATATATATATATATATTATATATATATATAATATATATATCAATTCGTAGGCTAAACAACCTTTTGTGGATTTTTGAGTAAAAGGGGATTTAGTATGGATTTTTCACTTTTCCTAGGAAAAAATGATTTTAACCTTAGGAAAAGGGGTTTTTATGAAAAATTAATGAAAATGAATTGAATGAAGGTGGAAAGGGGGAAATTAGTAAATATAGGGATGAATGGGGATGGGAAAGTTAATTAATTTATCTTGTAGACCTTCATTTGCTTTGTGTAATTGCCTCATGGACATAGAAACATATGGTAAAACATAATAAATGTACATTTTGTCCAATCAATCATTAAACTTCTGCAACCTTTCTTCTACTTACCCTTTGCTTATCCTATCATTTTTTCTTCACTTAATAGGTGCATTTAAGCTAGCAAACCCTTTTCCTTTCTTTTTATTTTACAAAAGAAAACTATCTAATTCTAATCTTATAACATCCAAGGGCTTAGATTAAACTGATGAGCACCTTATTATTCTCTACCTAACTACTGATCTCCGAAGATTATATAGTTTGGCTAGATCTTTATTCTCTAACTATAACTTCAAATTTAAAGCATGAAGTAGTTAAGATTAAATAGTTTGATTATCATGGGTTGTGGCATTTATGACAAACTACACACAACCATTATTTTGTAGAAACAATAGTAGTGGCATTTGGACTTGCTCACTTTTAGAGTTTATTGTTTTCTATTTTTTCTAACCTAACATTTTCTTTTTGTCTTTATTTTTTAGGACATCTAACCTAACATTTTCTTTGATATCGACATCATCATCAACATATTTTTTCAAAAACATTCTATTCAATATTTTTATGTCCATATCCTAACTTAACATTTTTTCAAAATATTTTTATGTATTTTTTGACTAATTCATTCTATCTTATAAAAACCAAAAAATGTTGCAACATTGCCTCCAACTGGGGACTACTTTCTCCTATTGAATGCAGAGAACCTGCAGATCCATGTGCCTTCTCCTTAGGCTATGGAGTCGTTGTTGTAAGAAAAATCACTTTGACATCTTGGAAGGTAAAAGAAAACCAAAGTATTTACAATTAAAACTATTTCAACTTCTTAGTACTGAATGTAATGTTTGAGAAACCTTCCATTTACAGGATAAGTGGAATATAGCCCCTCAAGGTTCTGCAGCACAAAAGTGTTGTTACCCTTCACTTCAATAATTCCTAAAGGTCCAAACCATATATTGTCAAGTTTTCCATGCTTTCCTTTCTCTTCTCTCTTGACATCCCATCTTATAACTAGATCAGCTTCCTTAAAGTCCCTTTCCCTAGCTCTTCTATCAAACAGGGACTTCATCTTATTCTAATATTTATTAAATTTGTATTGAACTTCATCTTTGTTTTCATTAAGTTCAATAATCTGATTTATTCTACTTGAAAAATCATTAGGTTCATCTGTAGAATCCTGCAAGAATTTTAAAACAGGGAAGGCCAAATTGGTAGGGAAAATGCAACTTTCCCCTAGACTAATTGAAATGAATATTTTCCAGTTGATCTCTTTGGAGTAATTCTGTTTGACCATACTGCATAAACCAAATGTGAATCCGAACTCTTCTTATGATCAGCTAGAGTCTTTTTTATTATCTTTACCAGACTTTTGTTTGATGACTCTACAAGGCCATTACCTTGAGGTAGTATGGAGTTGAATGATGTAAAAGAATCTGATATTTTTGGCAAAAGTGAATCATTTTAACACTAGAAAAAGTTGTTGCATTATCAGTGACAATTTGAGCTGGGAAACCAAATCTATATAAGATATTCTCCTCAATAAACTTAATTACTATTGAATCAGTAACATTTTTGACTAGAATTGCTTCCACCCATTTGATAAAGTAGTCTGTTGCAGTGAGAATTCATCTATGTTGATTACTTGAAGTGGGGTGAATCTCTCCAACAAAATCTAATCCCCATTGAGAAAAAGGTGTTGAAACTATTGATGAAACAAGTGGAAGAGCTGCTAATTTTTGTTTACCAACAAACATTTGACAAGGAACATGACCTTTGACCTTTGCCCCTACTTGTAAGAACAATATGAGCCAATAAAATCCTCCCCTCATAATATTGTATGTTGTTTCTCTCCAAGCATAATTTCCCTACACAATCTTGTATGAAATTGATCAATGATTCCTTCAGCTTCTAATTATGTTAAACATAATAAAAAAATATTTAGTGGATCTTTCCAGTATAAATTTGCATCTATAATGCAATACTTGACTGATTTAAACTTAAGGGTTTTACACTGGGTTTTGGAGAATGATGCTAGACACTCAAAATGGATGAAGAAATTTACAATATCTTGATACCAATTTGACAACAACAATTTTTCATTAATGTGTATAGGACTGATCTACTCTGAAGGTAGAGCTTCTTGTGGATTCTCCCCTTTAGGATGAAGGGAAGGTTCTTGTGGATTCTCCCCTTCAAGATGAAAGAAATGTTCTTGTGGATTCTTCCCTTGTATTTCTAAAATAGAATTGATTCCAAGTACTTTTTAGTTGGATTCAGCGAGAATCTTGGCTAATCCTTGACCTTTTACTAGCTTGGTAGCCTTGATAGATAGATCAAACTCCAGAATTTGAGTGATCCATCTACACCTTTTCCCATCAGTGTTTGGTTGGGTTAGGACAATTTTCGCGGCACTATTAGGGACATAAGCAATAATAGGTGAATGTAAGACATACATTCTGAATGATTTTAGGGCTTGAATGAGGGCATAGGCTTTCTTCTCAATGATTTCATACTTAAGATCAACATTTCTCATAACCTTTCTGAAAAAGGCTATGGGTTTGTCATGGGAATCTTCATTTTTCTGTAATAGAATGGAAGCAAGGGTTGTTTCAGAGGCAAAAGAGAAAATATTGAAGGGCTTAGTATAATCAGGGTTGGCTAAGACGGGAGCTTTAGAGATAGCCTTTTTTATTTGTTCAAATGCATGCCTAGAAAAGGGATTCCATTTGATTTCATGGTCCTTTCAGAGCATGTAAGTTATATCTTTTACAATCTCTTCATAATTTGGAATAAACCTCCTTACAAAATTAATCTTGCCCAGAAAAGCTTGAATCTCCTTCTTGTTTCTAGGTAAGGTCAATGTTTCAATAGAAGATACTCATTTGGAGTCAATTACTACTCCCTCCTTTGAAATTATATGGCCCAACAATTTTCCTTCTTTGATAGAAAACAAGGAATTCTTAGGGTTCAATGATATTCCAATTTTTTTACACCTATCAAAACCTTCATCAAGTGCTTTAGATGTTTCTAATCAAATTTAGAAAAAATAGTTATGTCATCAAGATAAATAACCACACATTTATTTACTTGACCCATAAAAGTTATGTCCATAGCTCTCTGAAATGTTGCTTCAGCATTGGTTAAGCCAAAAGGCATCCCAGCATGCATGAATGTGCCTAGTGTGTAGTAAAGGTTGTCTTTTCCTTGCCCGTTGTATCAACATTCACATGATTGTAACCTGAAAAACCATCAAGCATAGAAAGTCTTTGTGCTCCTGAAACCATTTGAAGTAACTGATCCATTTTTGGAAAAGGATAATTATCTTTTAATGATTCCTTATTCAAATTTCTAAAATATACACAGAGTCTTATTTCTCCATTTTTCTTTCTAACAGACACTAGATTTGCAACTCAATTAGAATATCTAAGAGGGAGGATGATCTGAGAATCTAACATTTTCTTAGTCTCCCTTTCTACAGTTGGTAGAAGGGCTAGATTTATCCTTCTAAGTTTCTGTTGATAAGGTTTTGCTTCTGGCTTCAAAGGAATCTTATGTTGTATTAATGAAGAATCATAGGCCTTCAAATCAGCATAATTCCAAGAAAAAACATCGTTATAATTTTGTAGTAACTTAAGATATTGAGCTTTGATCTTAGGGTCTAGAGATGCACACATTTTGATGTTTTTGATATCTTCATTAGTTCCAATGTTAATCTCTTCTATGTCATCTTCTGAAGAAATGGACTGAGTATTTCGAAAGACATCAATTTGATCAAAAACAAATTCTGAAGGAATAAGTCCTTTTGGAATAAAATTGTTAGATAGTTGAATAATGTCATGATTAGAAATTTAGGTTTTAAAATCTGAAGTATCATTTCCATCTACATTTTCATTTATTTCAATTCTATATTCATCAATTTGTAGAAATGAAAAATCATCTATTACCTCTAGAAATTATTTCAAATGTTCATCATCTTTGAATATTTGCCAATGTTTCAGATTATCTAGGATAGATGGCCTATGTTTGACTTGCATCTGGTAGAGTACATCAGTATGATCAGGAATTTTAAAAGAGCTAGTAGAGACAGCTAAGGCATCTTCATGAATATTCTGATCTCTGGTAATATGAGTCAAATTAAAAGCATCAAAAAAGTTTCCAACTGAATCCCATACTTCATTTCGCTGGGACCTAAGTCTAGGGTGCTTGGTTTGGAAAACATTTCTTACTTTCTTAACAATAAGTTCTGAATCAGTAAAAACACTTAAGTTTTAAACTTTTAAGATTTTGGCTAATTGCAATCCTAAAAGGAAAGCTTCATATTCAACAACATTATTCGTAACTTCAAAGTCTAATTTACATGATTGAGTTATATTTTTTTTTAGGTGAAATTAAAACTACTCCAGCTCTTGCCACATCTTTCGTGCAAGAGCCATCAAAGAACAATTTTCAAATATCAATTTGGTTTGGTTCAGGACTTTCAGCTACCTCTTCAATTTTGACTTGAGCTTTATGTTGGTTTGAAGTGAGTTGAAAACAACCAAATTCTTGATCTATTGCATAAATTGGATGGTTCCTTGGTTGGTTAGTCTTACAAACAATATGTACAAATCTTACCTCTCTATATAATCTTAATTTCTCTGCTCCATAAACAGGAATAGTAGCATATGACATATCCATCTGTAGAGTTTCCGCTAATTTGGCACATCAAGACATAGAAAGGAGCATTCCAAACTTGGGAGGGATATCGATGACAACAATATCAAGTAATACACTTTTCACTGGAAATTGGCCAAGGGTAACCACTAGATCCTTGATCAATCCCAAACAGGGAACCCTTTTAGAATCAAAGGTGTATAGGTCATGGTAGGATTTATTTATGTCGAGTTTCAAATGGTCCATGATATATTTTGGCATAAGGTTATGTGATGCTCCTAAATCAAGCATACAATTATACAACATGGAATCATGTGTCTTAAGAGTTACATAGAAAGGAGGCATTATCTCATCTATCATGTCTGAACTAGGCCCAAAAACTACTACTGGGTTTTCATCTCGCAAACTTATGACATCACCTTTAGCATCAACCGAGGTATTTTGTATCCATTTTTTGACTTGGATTTTGTAACTAGGGTTTTTGGAAATTTCTGACAATGGAATTGGGATCTTAACCCTCTCTAATTATTTTTCAAGATTAAATGTAGTCAAACTATTTTTACCTATTTTGGTAGTATCAATTGACTGATCTAAGGGCTGAATAAGATTTGTTTGAGCTTCAGCAGTTTTGGTGCATGGTTCAGTTATTGGAGTTTCCTTTGAAGGTCTCCCAGGACGAGGCCTAGGCCTAAGATCATATCTCTTGTTTAACTCTGCAATTAAAAATTCAGAGAAAGCATGATATTTAGAGACTTGTGAAGCTTCCTAATCTTCTTGAACCTGATTTTGTTGTGAGAGAGGAATGATAACTGTTTGATTGGAAGAAGAATCCATACTATTAATATTTTCAGTAATTGTCATAGTATAATCACCAGGTTGTTGGTCATCTATCAATAGAGGAGTAGAACCTGATGATCATTGCTAGGTATCTGAAGAATTTGTAGTGGTGGATTTCTTTTATACTGACCTCAATTTTGGTTTTGGGGTCTAGTAACTATTTGTTGTATTGTCCTAGGTTGGGTCTCAATCATTGAAATCCTATTTGATAGGTTCCTAAGAAGAGATGTTATTTCATCTATTTTTGAGTCTTCTGATTTAGTCTTAGAGGAACTAGAGGTTTCTTGAACAGATTTGAGTTTTCTTTGGGCCTTTTCTTCCTTAAGTTTCAAAGAAGTTGAGGATGCCCTATTTTCTTCTACTTCTATAACGTTTGTTTGCATATCTTCAATAGTTCTTGAATTTCTCTCTTGTAGCATAACAACAAAGTCATTATCAAAAGCTTTAGAAAATATAGACTTAGCTACTGCTACATCAGGCTTACAATCAACACGCATTTTGTGATAGAGTTTATTGAATCTCTTGATAAAATTTGATACTAGTTCACTGAAGTTCCTTTTAAGCTCTTGAAATTCTATGAGAAAGTAAAGAGGATCCTCACACCCCATTAATTTTTAAATATGGTTGTAAGATCTTCCAAATTTCTAATGGAAACTACTTGTAACTACCTAAACGAAATCCTCACATTTCCTTCAAGCGACTGTACAAACAATCTCATATAAATGTTTTCTTTTTCAATATTCATGTTGTCTGCAAAGTCTAAGAAATCTTGAATATGGTCTTGTTGAAGGCCCTGAAAATCGGGTCGACAACAAGGGGGATACCCACCCGGTCTGGACCTTGGTTGGTAGCTCGTTATCTGTTTGGTATAGCGGGTCCGACTGGGGATCTAGGACCAGTTTCCCAATTTAGTGTATGTGTGTGTGTGTAAGAAAGGTGTTTTTGTTCGGACTGGAATACTTCTATCTAATCTAATGCTATGCTATGTATTCTAATAACCATAAAAACATCGAAATTTATGCTAAACCGGGGTGTGATCTTTCTTCTATGCGATCTACAAAGATTTCATACAATAACTGGTAATAAAGATCATTAAGCTATCATAAGAAAAGAATTCCATAAAAATGAGCTACTTCGTATAAGAAGTTAGACGAAACATCTGTTAAAAACTTATCGCATAAATGAGCTATTCATACACTAAACACAAACAAATAGTTATCACCATACAAACGTGCCAAATGATAACTGAGACATTCATGCTGTAACATATAAATAACTAAAAACTGAATATCGCTTTAATGCATAAGAAAAAATGGTTAAGAGATAAAAGTACCATTTATAACTAGTCCTACTCATGAGCTTCAAGCAATGATTGATTTATCTCTCTTTGATTCAACATCTACTAAGAGTACAGAAGTGAAACATCAGTAGCAGATATCAAATGCAAGTATCAAATAAACCATGTTCCATTCATTCACCAAAACCTCCTCTGAGGGTGCAAAAGTGCATGTTCTGAGGACAAGTTTTTGATAAATTTCTGGACCCTTCTCTAAATGCATGAGAAGCATTTAAATACTACTAACTAAATAACTTATTTACATAATTTGAGGATTCGGTTTAAATGACCATCCTCTTTCTAAGAAAAACTATTCTAAAATTAAATCTACTAACTATTTCTAAATCTACTCCTTAATGTCGCAAGCATTCAGTGTTTTTTTGAGTAGAGTCGGTTGACTGTCTTCGCCTTTGGTTGAGTTAAGCAAACAGAAAAGGCAAGAGCTGGCATTCTCTTCTCAGTAAAATTGATGATGCACTTGAGAATCACCCAATGAATATGTAGCATTATCATGTATGCATGGTAAAAATCTCATTTCAACTTGGTTAACTTTCGGATAACTTTTGTTTCTAGTTTGTTTCTAATATTGATTTCTTTGCAGTTTTCGGGACTCGTAGGTGACCGAGCAACCAGGGACCTTCCTTTTCGAACGATTTTCCTTAGCGATGCATGATTACTGCCTCTGTTTCTTGATCTGGGCTTCCCTGATGCGGTTTTTGCCTCTTGCGCCTTTTTCTCTCATTCGGTATAAAACCCAAAATTTGTAAAAATAGTGGTTTGGTGAGCTCTTGACCTTGATAATTAAACTGTTTATTTCTGGTATCAACGTCTTTCAGTGTCCATTCAACCATGACTATACATGAGAAATCTTTGATAGATGCCTCTGAAGAGTTCCGCGGCTCTTTTTCTTCTTTGAGTGAATTAAGTATGCCTTCTGAAATGTACATTGGAGCGTTGCCTTCCCTCTTCGTTGTTTTCTGCATAGTGCCCTGTTTAATGCTTCATCCTTCTTTCCTGCAGTTCACATTGAAGTAGAAGTAATAATAAAGGACTAATAACAGGAAAAATTTTAAATGCCGAAGATATACAAGACATGCCACCTTACATGAGTTATTTTTTCGAAAAACACAACACCCTATTTCATTAACAACTGGCAATAACCCATTAATTCGCATTAAAACATATGATCAACTCTTGGTTAAAGAGTTTTCTCGAATAATGAGCTAGAACCAATTGCGACGGAAGATTCCCACTTTTTTGCTTTGCTATGTCGCAGATCGCAGTATCGTAATGTCGCAATGTCGCAATATCATCATGTTGTTTCTATCGCAGATTGCAGTATCGCACCTTTGAGATGTCGCAGTATTGCAGTATCACAATATCGCAATATCGCAGATCGTTATAATTCTTGTGATATTTGCATTGTGCGATATGCGATATCGCATATCGGTGATGTTTTAAAGTTTTTCAATGAGAGCGTTTGTCTTTCGCGTCGCAATATCGCTTTTTTATCGTTTTAACTCTTTGGAAGGTGTATCCTATCATACTTTGCACGATGCGATATCCTTTTAGGAGTAAATTTAATTATGAAACTTAGGCTTTCTAGATTTTTCAAGGTATTTTCCTAACTCCATGATGTTGTAGATTTCATATAAAAAGAAAATATAAAATTAACTAATTTTTTTGAGGGTCCCCACTTATTTAGTATTAGCAATAATACTTCATAAGGAGGGGGGTTGTTGGTGGCCACAACAATTGGCGATTCACTTGGAAGAACTAGTTATCTCTGTGTTTCTATTGAACCGTTTCAGCTTCCAAAACAACAAATTTTTCAGAAAATTAAAGTTTACTATGGAAAGATAAAGTACATTATACTCTAACTTGTCAATGACATTTTGCTTCAGCTATTTTCAACTTTGATTATTTGTTGCCTCAAGTTAGTCCTTGCATTTACATCAACCATTGCTTGGTTCATAAAGATAAAACAAAGTCTTCTCTGTAAACTAGTTTTAAAATATACTCATTTGTCATAGATAGAGCCTCTGCTGCCAGCAGGTGTTCATAGCCTCGATAGGGTTACCTTTTACCCAGCAATGATCCTGTATCCTACTAGAAAAAATCTACAATTCTCAAAGAAGAATCCATATCTACACTTATTGCTTTTTCTTTTTATTCTTAAAGAACAATGTCTTGGTTTGGTGGCCAATTTATGACACAGTCATTCATTTAATTTATAACTTTGCTGAACAAGCTGGCTCGTGATGAGACCCCTTGCCTCTTGATTGCAACAATCTTGATTCATTTCCCTGTTATGGTATGCAGTATTTGGCAAAGTTAGCAAGTTATAATATCTGTGATTATGATAAGCCGGCTCATGATGAGACCTCTCATTCTTCAAGATAAAGTGTATCCTTGGATTATTCCTCTGAAAGTTGTGATTTCCTTAGCAGGGAGGAAATCATTGTCTTCTTTAGATAGCTCTGCACGACAATGATAGAGTTTTTGGACGTAACTGCTCTACAGAGAATCTTTATTTTGTTATTGATACCTTTCATTGCGCTAATATAAAACAATTTCTTCACTAAAGGTTTATCTTCATCAAACTTTTATAAAGTTGAAACTAGTGTCATATCTAAGCTAGATTTTTAACTGTATCTTTCAATAATAAAGATCAATTTTCCAAAAGATTTGCTATTTATACAAGTGAAAAATCAAAATCTGAAAGAGAGTTGGTATCTTTTTCGTAAATGCCTAATGTAACCATTTACAACTGGTTTTATTCTAAAAAAAGATAAAAACTATTATTCTATGAAATAGAAGAATAATCTTCTATGGAAAATATTTTTTAAGAATTTGTCCATTGGTAGGCAAAGAGTCTTTTTTACCTGCTAAATCCTTTAACACAAATGTCGATGGACCTGTTAGTGTCAGTCTTTACATCCTTCCTCCAGTGATCAAATATGCTCTTACAAAATGATTTTGAAGTGTCAAGGTCAAATTTTGTCATTTCAAAGAGTTTTCAAGCAAAATTTGGTCACTAGGCATTAGGTCTAGGGTTTGCTCTCACTCTTTTCAAAGTTGCCCAAATGCCAATCTATGTCACTATTCAGCTGAGTCTATCATCATTCATAGGGTTTTCATTATCATCTCAGTGTCTAAAGAGTCATTTTACACCTTGTTCTCAGTTGTGCCTTGGCCAGTTCATTTCCCTCTCCTAGGGTTTTGAAGCCAATTTCTCTTGGATGGTCAAATCAATGGCAAAACTTGTTTCCTGATGTTCATACACCTTCCCCTATCCTTAAAGTACCATATCATACACTTCCCAACCCTCAGATTCCCCAAAATCCTCATTTTTGCACAAACCCTAGTTTCTAGCTACAACCTGGCAATTTTCTAGGTTTGGCCTGTGATTTGCCCTTTTGGACCCCTTCCCCTCACTCAATCTCTGAGATTACACTTTCCCCTGCTTCCTAACATCCCTCCCCACTCCCAAAAATTTCCCCAAGAATTTAGAAGCCCCCTATCCCCTTCATTTCGCTTCATTTCGACCAAATTCCTTGTTTCACACATCGGGGCAAGTTTCACTCAAATAATGTTTCAGAGCAGTCAGAGATGAATTTTGGAAAACTGAGAGAGGTTTTTGTCCATAACATGCCAAAGAAGAAAAACCTCCTTCACTTTTTACAGGTGTCATAGTTTTAAAGAAATGTCAAAAATACCGGCGAGAACGAAGGTGCTCCAAGGACGGTTGGCCAAAACACAAAAACGAAGGAAAACGCCCTATCCACTCCAAATTTTGGCCAAAGCCTCTTTGAATGAGCATGGTACTTGATTGGGGACTCCCAGCCCAAATTTCAAGAAATTTGGAGAAAATTTTGTCATTTGTGAATTTTTTGTGCAATTTACAGGTTTTGGCCATTTGTTTGGTCTCATTCCAAGCGCGACTATTTTGGAGGACTGCTCGGAATTTTGAAAACTTGGCATTTTTGGAAAGGGCATGCAAAGAGAAAAATTACCAATACTTGGGAGAAGCCTGATTTTGAGATTTGAACCTCCAAAAGCTCAAAATACATCAAAAAAATGACTTTCTGCCCACTTTTTGAGTTGCAGAAAGTGACCTTGGGAGAAATGGTGTTTGAGGGGGCAAAACAACTCCAAATTCAGAAATTCCACTTGGGATGGAAAGTAGACAGACCAAGCTTTCCAATGAGCCATCTTGCACCTGATTTGGACCAGTGGAACCCACTCAAAAGTTGCAGCAAAGGGGCGGCAGTGAGAGCCAGGGGGCGCGGCAGTGAGACCAGCTTTGCCAGAATTGACATTTTTTGTCAAAAAACACTGTTTTGACTATGGTTGACCATTTTTACTTGTAGATGATGGATAAATGTAATATTTTCATGGCACTTTGATAGATTTTATATCTCTTTACCCTTCTAGAAGCTTCCTTGATGTAAAAAGTGAATAATTAATGCATGAATCAGTTAGCTAA
>APFE031753212.1:95557-152794 GCA_000404065.3 Pinus taeda
TGACATGCTCAGCTTTTTAGTTTGTTCAAAATTTATGTTTTCTACTGTCTAGAGAGGATTCAAATGGTTGTTTGCCCTCTTTAGCTCCTTCTCTATCATCCCTGATCATCCATCTCAAATTAAGGCATCAGCGCTCACTCCTACCTTGCCCCAAAGATCCCCCTACAAAAACTGTGCTCAATCCCCGCACCCTGAATTGCACTCCCTCCAATTGCCACCAAAAAACCAAAAATCTATAAATCAACCCTCCCTTATCAATTTACTAGCCTAAAATCTTTATTCCTAATTGGTCAGCTTATCATATTGAAAGATCTACCGAATCTGAGAGAGAGCCTTCTCATACCTCTTAGGGCTAGCTACGAGGTGAAATGGTTTGATGTAGCCTTGAGAGTTTGTCTATCTCAGCCTAGGTGAATTCCAAGCGCTAACAGGACCTACGACTTCTACAATTTGAAAAGGGCCAAGCCACAGTCTTTGAAATTTTGTATGTTTACCTTTTCTTCGTGTGCTTGGTCCCATTTTAAAACTAAATCTCCCACCTGAAATTATTTTCTGGTCATTATATTTGAATCAAATGAGGATTTAACTAGCGCCTGATGATGAGCATGCATTTTCTTAGCTTGTTCTCGCTATTCTTCTAATTTGATTATTTCCATTTTCCTTAAGTGTAATGAGGAAGTTGGTACTTCATCAATGTATTGAACTAGAGACAAAGAAGGAATTGCTAGATGAGTTGGAAGAACAAATTCTCTCCCATAAACTAAAGTAAAGGGAGAAGTGCTGATGGAAGCTTTTTTTGTTATTTGGTCTGCCCATAAAGTGTATATTAAGGATTTATGCCAATTTTTCTGATTTTGGTCTAATGTTCTTTTGATAATCCTGATTAAGTTTTTTGTTTGTAGACTCGGCTAATCCATTGCCTTGTGGATAATAATTGTCCGAATATTTAAGTTTGAATCCTCTTTTAAGTGCAAATTCAGTCATTGCATTTCCAGAGAAGTATGATGCATTATCAAACATTAAAGCAGAAGGTAGTCCAAACCTAGTGATTATAGATTGATCTATGAACTCAATGATATTTTCATCATTAGCCGTCTTGAGTGGAATTGCTTCTACCCACTTAGTAAAATAATCTGTTGCTATAAGGATATATCTATGCTACTTGGAAGAGTGAGGAACGATCTCACCTATTATGTCCAATCCCCACTGACTGAAAGGTTGGTCGATATTAACTGGTTGTAGTGGTAAGGATGGCTTCTTCTGTCTTCGAGTAGTAGTTTGGCAAACTTGACATTTCCTCACATAACTGTGTGAGTCTTTAAATAGCTTGGGCTAGTAATATCCTGCGCGCAAGATTTTATGTGCAATTCCGTCTCCAACGTAGTGTCCGCCTACTGGTCCATCATGGAGTTCCTACAAGACTTTATCAGCTTCAGATTTCTCAAGACATCTAAGAAGAACAGAATCGTAATTCATTCTAAAAGGAATATCATTTATTAGCCGATATTGTTTGGCCTTTAATCTTAGAGCTCTTTTCTTTGTGTAATCGAGGTATGAAGGAGCATATCCATTCTTAAGATAATAAATAATATCAGCATATAATGACTGCTCATCATTTAGGCTTACCTCGCATAACTGTACCTCTTCAAATGGGATTTCCGAAATTTGCGACGCTCCAGCCAACATCTTGCAAAAGCCTTGACCTCTTACAATGTTTTATGGTTTAATTTCTATGTCATATTCTTGTAAGGTAGTTACCCAATTGGCCCTCTTCTCACCCACATCCTTTTGTACCAGAAGATTTCTTACCGATGGAAACAGTACTATAATTTTGGTGTGGGTTTTAAGTAGGAAAGTTCTAAAATATTTGATCGCTTTGAAAACAGCATAAGCCTGTTTCTCCACGTCTGAATAACTTAATTTAGCACCTTGCAAATTTGAACTAAAAAACACAATTAGTTCTTCCGCCTTTTCTTGATTTGTTTGAGTGAGTATCGCGGCATATGACTTATCTGAGGCAAATGTGTATAAAATAAAAGGCTCTAAAAATTTTGGAGTTGCTAAAGATGGAGCATTAATGGTAGCCTGTTTGATCAGGTTAAACACTTCATGTTCATCTTGGCCCCATTTAAAAATAGAGTTCTTTTTTATCATAGTTTGTAAAGGAGATACAATTCGTGAAAAATATGGAACAAATCTCTTTACAAAATTGATTTGACCAAGGAAGGATTGCATGGATTTTTTGTTATGAGGTAGGAATATTTCTGAAATTTCTTTGATTCTGTTAGAGTCGATGTGAATACTAGATTTTGACACTATGAATCCTAGAAGTTTCCCTTCACTTAATGCGAAAAATGATTTCTTTGGGTTAAGTGAAATTTCGTACCTTAAATATCGTTGGAAGATTTGCTTTAAGTCTTTGAGATGGTCACCTCATTTCTTGGAGTACATGGTTATATCATCCAAATAAATTACTACTGACTTATTGACTAAACCTTTAAATGCAATGTCCATGGCTCTCTGGAATGTGGCACCAACATTAATCAAACCAAATGGCATCTTTCGATATGCATATGTGCCCCATTTAGTTCTGAATGTGGTCTTCAATTGATCATCAGGATTTACCAGAACTTGATTGTATCCCGAAAATCCATCCAAGAAACACATTAATTCTGAACCTGCCACTGCCTGCAATATCTGCTCCATAGGTGGTAAGGGAAAGTTGTCCTTTTGACAGGCTTTGTTGAGATTGCGAAAGTCAATACAAATCCTAATATATCCGTTTCTCTTTCTAACATGTACCATATTGGAGACCCATTTAGAATGTCTGACAGGACAAATTATCTTGGCTTTCAACAACTTATTGAGTTCGGTTTTTATCTGATTTTCTAAGTTGGGATGAATCTTTCTCAATTTTTTTTGGATAGGTTTTTCGTTATCGATCATCGAAATAGTATTTTGAATGATAGTGGTGTCGTATGTTTTAATTTCATCATAATTCCAAGCAAACATGTTTTTGTATTGTCTCAAAAGACGAATATATTCTAGCTTTTCTTCGGGGGCTAGGCCAAGGCCTAGATTTATGTTTTGGGGTTTGGCATCAGTTCTTAGGTTTACCAATTCGAAATTCAAGGTCAAACTTTGGAGCTTTGAATTGGTGGACCTTTTAAACCGGTCTTTCAAATCGTACAGGTCTTCTAACTTGACAACTGATTTAGGTATAGCATTGTGAGTGCTATCTTGCTGTAATTGTCGATCATGTTGATTTTCATCGATTATTTGGCTGGAGTAGGATCCTTCAGAAGTAAGGAAATTTATGATATCAGGATCATTGTTGAATATTCTCCATTTTGTGATGTTGTCAGGAATAGAAGGTCTAAAGATTAATTCTATTGAAAATCTATCTGGACTAAAATCTTCAGAAGGAATGAGGTTAGAAGCTACATTAGCTAAAAGGTCAGCGCTTGCATTCTGGAGTCTGGGAATCGATGAAATATTGAATGCTATAAAATGCTCAGTCAGGTCTTGAACTAGAGATTGATAGTGTTTTAAATGACCCGACAGGAAATGTATAGTATTCTGTACCTGTCTGACTACAATTTTAGAGTCTCCGAAGACTTGGAGATACTTTATGTTTAGCCTGATTGCTTTGTACAACCCTTGAACTAAAGCTTCATATTTTGCTATATTGTTGGTACAATCAAATTCGAGCCTGCATATTAACATGATTTTGTCTCCTTCTGGACTAATTAGCACGCATCCTGCTCCTGCTCCTTCGTTGGATTTAGAACTATCAAAAAATAATTTCCAAAACAAAGATTTATTTACAGGTTGATCTAAAAAATTGATACATTTTGAACTATCTGTTTGAGAAAAAATTTCAACTTGGGACAAAATGGAATGTTCTAAATATGGGGATGTATGAGCATTAAAATTGCTGAGAAAAGAATCTACTGAATAATTGCCAATTATGCTATTGTTATATGCTACTGGTTCATTTTCCCCTTCTAACTCTGTTACTATGTACTTTTGATGCAATTCTCGTTCAACTTTTATTTGGTTTGGCTTACCATTGTAAGGTATCCACATATGTGACCAGTTAGTTGAGAAGTATCCATGCAATTTTTCTAACCAGTCCCTGCTAAGAATCAAGCCATAAAACTCAAGGATATCAGCCACTAAAATATCAATTACTTGACATACCTTCGGGTTGGATGAAAACCTTATGGTTACTTGATTTAGTTCGTCGATAACTTCGACCTGAGACCGATCCAACTGAATGATGCGAACAACGGATTTCTATGGTTGAACGTTTAATTTAGTGCATATGGACTTCAGCAGAATATTCGATGAAGCACCTGAATCCACTAAACAATTATGTACATTTTTGTTAAAAATTTCATAATTAAGGAGGAAAGGGGGCGTATGAGATCTCGATCTACCTCCAATTAAGGCGATTTCATTTGGATCAATGATGTTAGTCGTATTAGTTGGAGGTCTTCCCATGTTCTGAGAAGCTTGAGAAATTATAGCGGCAGGTAAAGGTGCAACTGGCACAGCATGTAATTCTTTCATCATTATCTTTTGTTGATGCTTTAGCTTGCTCAATTCATACATAGTCACATTTTCCCTAGTATTTTTCATGTCGTCTATGATATTGTACTCCATTTCATCCGAAACGATCAGTGTTTTAGATGGAGTAGGTGAATCTGTTTGGACTAGGCGAGTTTGGGTCGCTTTAGATGTCGTTTTCTTTGTTGCGACTTTATCCTTTGCTGCAGAGCTTTCACTCTTTGGTTTTGGGGTAGTTTGGGGAGGATCAAGCTGGTTTCTACTTTGTGTGTTAACTGGGAATACTTCTTAATCTTCCTCTTGTGGGAGGATGAAATCCCACATTCCTTGTAATTCTACTACTTCTTCATCATCGGTTTGCCCTTCAGTGGCGATTTCCTCTTCCTCTTACTCGGACTCAGCATTTGTTATAGCATTGGGTGGCTTTGAATCCATTGACGGGCCTCTCTTAAAAGCTATGTAGGGCATTTTTGAAGAAGTTTCTGCTACTTGCTTTTTTATGTCGACCATTTCATTAGACATGGTCTTAAGAACTTTTTGGAATCCCTCCAAATCGAATGGATCTTTTTCTTGTTTTTTCTTGCACTCTTCTTTGAAGGTGACCTTCTTAGACTTCCCGTCTTCTAACGCGGATTTCTTCTCTAAGGCTATTATCCGTTTCTCTACTGCTATAGCTTCTTTCATATTTTCAGCAATAGTTGTTTTGTTAGCCCTGCCCACGAAGATTGCTATGTTTGATGGTAATGGAGTGATATACCATTCACATTGTACTTCCTCGTTGGGCTAGGAAGCAGTAGGAATTTTGTTTAAAATATTATTGAAACGTAGATTGAAATCTTTGATCGGTTCTCTAGATTCTGCCCTAAGATTGGATAAGTCATTGATTAACGTTGCTATAGACCTGTCGTCACCAAATTTGGTTAGAAATTGGTCTTGGAAGATGTCCCAACTAGTAATAGATCCAGAGGGTAATGAAAAATACCAGGATCCAGTTGTTCCTTGTAGGGTATAAGGAAACAGTCGAACGACAACATCTTCATTAGTAACCCCGTTGAGGTTGATGGATAGCATAACATTGTTTATGTGTTCTTCTGCTAGCATGCCTACCTCAGGATTGAACTTGGGCAGCCATTTCTTAGGATGGGCCGGTATTTGACTCAAGGGCGCAGGCATTAAGACTACCCCAGGATTGTTCCATGGAGACTGGGCCATTGCTGAACTGCTAACAGGGGGATTCGCAGAAAATGGTCCCTGTGATTGAGAAGATGAGGTGACTATGATCACAGATGATTGAGGAGGAGTTGTATGGATTCCACTAGGTGGACTGATAATGGTCTGTGGTGGCAGAGTAGATGGTTGACTTCGCGGTGGAGAAGTTGAGATGGAAGATGTTGATGAAAGAGTCTCGTTGTCAGACCCTTTATGTGACTTTCTTGATATTTTTCTTTTATGAAGAGGTAGTTCGGTTGGCCAAATACCGAAATTTTCACTCTTAAGTCTGGCCAGGGGATGAGCAGGGTTATGCTGCGAAGTAACACTGCCTTGAGATTTATCATATCTTTGAGGGGAAATGGAAAATCACTGAAGTTTATGAATCAGAGATTCGACTTCAGGAGGTTCAATTATAGATTTATTTGAAATGTCAAGTTTTGTAGCAGTGGATGATCCTCTAGAGACTTCTAATTCTGGATTTAAATGTAATGGAGAAGTCGGAGGAGATGGTGAGGGTGAATTACTCTCAGAATGGTATTTTGATTTGGATTTACTTGCCATTCATAGTTCATTCCCTCCTTCTAGCGCCTAATATGTTGAAGGCCCCAAAAATTGGGTCGACAACAAGGGGGATACCCCCCCGGTCCGGACCTTGGTTGGCAGCTCCTTATCCGTTTGGTATAGCGGGTCCGACTGGGGATCTGGGGCCAGTTTCCCAATTCAGTGTATGTGTGTGTGTGAAAGAAGGGTGTTTCTGTTTGGACTAGAATACTTCTATCTAATCTAATGCTATGATATGTATTCTAATAAATAGAAAAAACATCGAACTTTATGCTAACCCGGGGTGTGATCTTTCTTCTATGTGATCTACAAAGATTTCATACAATGACTGGTAATAAAGATCATTTAGCTATCATAAGAAAAGAATTTGATAAAAATGAGCTACTTCGTATAAGAAGTTAGACGAAACAGTTGTTAAAAACTTATCGCATAAATGAGATATTCATACACTAAACACAAACAAATAGTTATCATCGTACAAAAGTTCCAAATGAAAACTCAGACATTCATGCTGTAACATATAAATAACTGAAAACTGAATATCGCTTTAACGCATAAGCATAAATGGTTAAGAGATAAAAGTACCATTTATAATTAGTCCTACTCATGAGCTTCAAACAATGATGGATTTATATCTCTTTGACTCAACATGTACTAAGAGTACAGAAGTGCAACATCAGTAGAAGATATCAAATGCAAGTATCAAATAAACCCTATTCCATTCATTCACCAAAACCTCCTCTGAGGGTGCAAAAGTGCATGTTCTGAGGAAAAGTTTTTGATAAATTTCTGGACCCTTCTCTAAATGCATGAGAAGGGTTTATATACTACTAACTAAATAACTTATTTACATAATTTGAGAATTTTGTTTAAATGACCGTCCTCTTTCTAAGCAAAACTATTCTAAACTTAAATCTACTAACTATTTATAAATCTACTCCTTAATGTCGCAAGCATTCAGTATTTTTTTGAGTAGAGTCGGCTGACTATCTTCCGCCTTTGGTTGAGTTAAGCAAAGAGAAACGGAAAGAGCTGGCATTCTCTTCTCAGTAAAATTGATGATGCGCTTGACAATCACCCAATGAATATGTAGCATTATCATGTATGCCTGGTAAAAATCTCATTTCAACTTGGTTAAATTTCGGATAGCTTATGTTTCTAGTTTGCTTCTACCGCTAATCTCTTTGCAGTTTTCGGGACTCGCAAGTGACCGAGAAACTAGGGACCTTCCTTTTCAAACAATTTTCCTTAGTGATGTGTCTAGGCTTCCCTGATGCGGTTTTTGCCTCTTGCACCTTTTTCTCTCATTCGGTATAAAACCCAAAATTCGTAAAAATAGTGGTTCTGTGAGCTCTTGACCTTGAGAATTAAATTGTTTATTTATGGTATCAGTGTCTTTCAGTGTCCATTCAACCATGGCTATACATGAGAAATCTGTGATAGATTCCTCCGAAGAGTTTCGCGACTCTTTTTCTTCTTTGAGTGAATTAAGTATACCTTCCGAAATGTACATTGTAGCGCTACCTTCCCTCTTCATTGTTTTCTGCATAGTGCCCTGTGTAATGCTTCGCCCTTCTCTCCTGTAGTTCACATTGAGGTAGAAGTAATAATAAAGGACTAATAACAAGAAAAATTTTAAATGCCAAAGATATACAAGACATGCCACCTTGCGTGAGTTATTTTTTTCAAAAAACAAAACACCCTATTTCATTAACAGCTGGAAATAACCCATTAATTTGCATTAAAACATATGACTAACTCTCGGTTAAAGAGTTTTCTCGAATAATGAGCCAGAACCAATTGCGACGAAAGATTCCCGCATTTTTGCTTTGCGATGTCGCAGATCGCAGTATCGCAATGACGCAATGTTGCAATATCATCGTGTTGTTTCTATCGCAGATCGCAATATCACAACTTTGAGATGTCACAGTATTGCGGTATCACAATATCGCAATATCGCAATATCACAGATCATTATAATTCTTGTGTAATTATTGTGATATTTGCGATGTGCGATATGCGATATCGCATATCGGCAATGTTTTAAATTTTTTCAATGAGAGCGTTTTCCTTCAGCATATGTGATGCGATGAAGTTTTTCGCATCACAATATCGCTTTTTTATCGTTTTAACTCTTTGGAAGGTGTATCCTATCATACTTTGCGTGATGCAATATCCTTTTAGGAGTAAATTTAATTATGAAACTTAGGTTTTCTAGATTTTTCAAGGTATTTTCCTAAGTCCATGATGTTGTAGATTTCATATAAAAAGAAAATATAACATTAACTAATTTTTTTGAGGGTCCCCACTTATTTAGTATTAGCAATAATACTTCATAAGGAGGGGGGTTTTTGGTGGCCACAATAGGTCTTCTGCTAAGGGACCAGTTTCTCCATTATACTGGGGAAGGTATTTTAAGTATCCAGCTAGGAATGCATCAAGGTTATTAGGTAAGACTAAGGCAGCATATCTAGCCTGTACTGTAGGTCGGAAAGCCATGACAACAGGTGGTGTATGAGGTGCTAGAGGTGTATGAGGTTTTCCAGGTGGATTATGAGGTGTTTGTGTGGATGTAGAGGATGAAGAAGAAGTAGACGAAGACGATGGTGATTTAGGAGTTTATGAACTAGTTGGAGGTGAAGGAGAAGGAGATCTCCTGAAAGACTTCAAAGGAGTCTTAATAACTAACTTTGGGACCTGTAAAGGAATACATTCTTTTGTTTCAAAGAGAGGATTAGAATATATAGAGAAGTTATCCTCAGGTTGTTCAAAATAAGAAGCTTTAGGTTGGTCAAAAATGGAACGAATATGATAGGTGGTACGGGATATGAAATCTGTGGGTTTATATTTTGGTAGATTAACACCCAAATCAGATTCAGTTTTAGGTGATACTGGTGGTATTTTGTGTATTGGATGAGATTCTAATGAATGAATAAGGTAGGCTGACTTAAAAACAACTCCTCTATTTATAAGTTCAGCAACCATAAGTGATAAATGGGAGAAATCAGGATCAGATGGGATATTACTATAGGGTTCGAATGATTCTAATTCTTCAGACTGTAGGACTGAAGAGGAATAAGAAGATGGATGGTATCCCCTTTTAGAACTGGCTTTTCTCAGAAGCCTTTCAAGGTATAACAAATGACTAACTATGTCAGCTTCTAAACAGGATCTAGTATGTTTAAAAGGTGCTAGCTTGGGAGTGTGGAGTCGCCTAGGTGAATGATTTTGACCTTTGTAAACCTTTAATCACCATTAAAAGGAAAAGAATCAATGAATATCGTTGTCCCAAGGGAAACTTAAAAGAAATCCAAATCCTTAGCAATGGCGCCAGTTTGATGTTGTACCTTTGAGATAGTAGTAGGTCAGCTACCAATGCTAGAGCATCTAAAATAATTTTTTTGGGGTTTTTGGTTTAAGTTTTGGAATACCAGTGAATGAAGATAGATGTAGAATTGAAATACTTAATCCTTTGGATAATATTAATATCTCAGCAAAGGGTTGCTATAAATTTTTACACAATGATATAGATTAAAATAGTGGTGAGAAGAAGACAGAAAATAATATGATTATCATAGTTTCCAGACTGTAGAAAAGAACAATCATAAGTGTAAAAACCTTCTAAACTACTTTCCAAAGATTCAAGGAAATATAATGAAGCTTACACAAGATGTTGATGATTTATTGATTAGAGGGGATTAGCAAAACAGACAATTCATTAATCCATTCTCTTAATAGATGATCACTTTAGGAGCTTATAGGAATAAATTAAGGCACAATTATTCCTACCTAGATATCTATATAAGTCATAAGCATATGAGTAAAAACATAACACAAACTGTGTAAAACATACTTTTCATCAATTGTGCACTAGGGATGACTATATATATGAAAAAAACGAGTGTTTGAAGGGGTCAAAATTGATCAACTAATAGGAGGATTCCATTAATTTTGAGCCTTGCAATATCCCCTAGGTCTGAGATTTAGTGTCCTCACATAATCAAAATTATAGTTAACATAACTGAATTTGAAACCTAGTGCTCCTTCCAACAAAACTGAGAAAATATGTAGTGAGCCTATGGCCTCACTAATTGCTAATATTAATGTTGACACTTGCCCCAGTTTTCCTTTATACAACCTTAAGATTCTTATGCAAAACCTTATTTTTTATAGGCCATTAAATTTCTCTCTATACCATTTCCTAACCAAATTGAGATGCTTCTTACTTTCCTTGGACAACTTGGAAACCTCCTCCCATAGCTCTGCATTCTTGGTCTTCAAGATAGCATTTTCCTTCTTAACATGTCTATTAAGAATTTCAAACTCCAGTTTCTAAGTATTAAACTTTTTGATATTTTTATTCTTATTTTTCAACTATTGAGTTGCCAGTGCGTTTGGCATAGTGGATGACAAAGTAAGGTGCATATTTGTAGCATCTTGAACTGATGGAGTGTAACACCTCGAATTAAAAGAAAATAATTTGTCCATAACTACCATAAACAACTTCTATATCTTACCCAATTTATTGCACTGCGTATACAAAGGTTAAGTGGTCATTAGAGATACAAAGGGTTGGCACGTATTAAGGATTGAAATAAATATAACACCAAATCCTTTGCACAGCTATTCGTAAAAGCTCCTGGTTGTGCTCCATCTGTCGTTGCGTCGGTAGGGGTGATGACTCATCCACTTGAGTATAATAAATGCAAAGGTCTTGAGTGCTGCGTCAGGCCCATTGCAGGTGGTTCAGACATGGGGACTCTAACCCGAAGTGATCCCTAACCTCACCATTCCATTCCATTTCGTTTGTCTCATGAGAGAGGGAAACTATGAAATACGTAGGGTGAGAAACATTGGAATGAGGGTTTCTACCTCTGCCCTTGCGTTCCCTCCTTTGGTTGAAGAAGAAGATGGCTATCGCCTTCAGGCAAGTAACATCAATGAGGTAGTCCACTAGACATAGTTTTTTTTATTTTTTGTTGTTTTATGAATTGATAACACAGCTACCTTACTCATTTCGGTGATACTGACCACTATGATGTTTGCAGGTATGCTCAAAAGTAAGGTCTGGGCTCCTTCCTCAACACCGAGGGCCGAATAGATATGCCCATTTGTCACAGAGACCAGGTTCATTTTAATCTAGGACACTCCCTCTTCGTTTTGGTTTTCCTATCATAGTTGCAATTGACAAAAGATGGTGGCTTTCAGGTATGCGAGCTCCAACTATGGTGTCATTCCTCATAGGTATCAAATCATTAACATAGCTACATTTAAGCATTATCTGTAGGTATTCTTCCCTAAGACTATCTCTAACGAATTTATTTATGGCATTACTAGTATTTGCTTGACCCTTACTCTAGAGTGAATGAGCCTTCAAGAAGGGCCTCTACTTGAGCTAAATTTCTTTGTTGTTGATAGGTTGGTTACCTGAATCGACAATCTACTTGTCTTGTATATTAGGTTGAGCTCCAAATTTGGGGGTGGGATGGTTTGCTCGTTCTTGGCACAACCAAACCCTCATTGTAACTGGAATTCGAAATCGATTTATGAGTTAAGTTATGTCGATAGGTTGTGTCTAGTTTAGATTCGTAGCTTGGCTGCCTGGACTATACTGAAACATTTCTGAAATTTTTTTGAGCTGAACTATTTATGGATGTTGCTAAAAATGCATGCGCGGCTAGATATGATTCCATTTTATTTTTTATTTTGGTTGTATTTAATGTTTGATAGATTATGAACAATATTTGCCAAGCTTCCCGGATGCGGGTGACACGCTGCATAGAGTTAGCCACGTGACGGTCACGCGGCGCCCTCGGGACGGAAGAACCTGTGTTTAATGCAGCCCATTAAATACATATGCTATGGCATTCATTGCCATTCTTACAGCCCGAGCTACCAAGAATTAATGGTAGAAGCTGCCAGAATGCTTAGAAACAGGGATTTAAGTTGGATGAGCCTGTCTGATCGGGCAAAGAACCTCGGCTCGGCTTGGCATGAGAATGTGTGTTTATGGGCTGTGAAAGGGAGTGTTAGGGTGAAGCAGACTCGCTTCAGAGGCAAGGAACAGAGTGAAATCTGGCCCACTCTGTCACATTTTCTCTCTGGAAGCCGTAGCCAGAAAACTCTGTTTCATTGTGGCAAGCTCAAAATGCCAATTAGGGGTCATGCTTCGCCGCGTCGGGGTAGGAAACATGGAGGCAGGGGCGTCCATGGCCCTCGAAGAGTTTCCCCGTTGGCTGTCGCTTCGCCCAGCTCCCCGGGCTATGTTGATTCTGACTCAGACACGGATAATGCGGTGCAGATGGTAACGTTTCGTTACATTCGGCGCACCAACAGACCCATTGTTTCAACTATAATCACAGTGGTGTTTACGGAGGAAGATTATGCAGAGGGTAAGGGTAAGGGTAAGGCCAGTTCTGAGGAGCAGGAGCCAAGCTCCAACAAAACCCCTCAGGAAGGCAGTCAGGAGGATAGCTCCTACCAACCCTCCTCCCAAAGCATGCCAAAAGAAGATAGCACTGGCATTCAGCCCAGGGAACAGAATGAAGCCCTGAGAGAAATTTGCAGCTTAATTGATATGGAAATAACCAGTGCTACGAAAAAGAAAATACCCGAGGAAGAAAAGAAGCCTAAGCGTTTCTTTGGGGGAATGCTATATCCCATTCTCCCTCCAGGATTTCGGTGTCTGGATGACATTCCTTGCGGCATGGAAATTGAATTTGTGTTAGACCCTGTGAGGGAGGAAGCAGAATGGGAAGCCGAGCAGCAAGCTGCCAAGCAAAAGGAAATCGAAGAAAAGGAGGCTGCTGGAACTGGCAAGGAGTAAGGAATTTCTCCTGTGTTTTTTGGTTTTTTGATTCTGGCTCGATGACCTTCGGAGGTCTGCTAGGCCTTGGTTTTGGATTCGGGCGTTTTGGCACCTACTCTCTTCATGCTCTGCACGCCACCTTCGCTCAACCTGCTCCTGGTCCTCGGACGTATGTCCTCCGCCACCTTCGCTCTGCCGGTGCCATCTGTTCGGAAATGGGACGTGTGTCCTCTCATCGGCTTCTCTCTCCCTTCAGGAATCCTGGTTTCATCTTGTCAACTTCTGGTCTGTCTAGTCAGCATATATTTTGTATTGTCAGCATAAGTTTAAGTTTTAGATATTTACAAGTTGTATTGTCCATTTCAGCAGACTGTCAATGTATTTTGAGTTACAGTAGACTGTCAATATTATTACCAGTTATGTTATGGATCTCTTGTCAGAGAGCTGGTCATGCGCTCTCAGAGGTTTCGACCTCTTGTACATATTTTTCTTTTCTTTTAATATAAATAGATTAGCCTTTTGCCCAAAAAAAAAAAAAAAAACAATATTTGCCAAGCTTTGGTCCTTGCCAAGGAAAACGAGGTATATGAATAGATTCATGGTAGTAAGAATGTGTCATGTAATGAAGGGAACAATTGAATAGAGGGTTCAGAACAAAGGAATGCTCTGAGATGTTTTTGTTATTGGGACTTTCTAATTATATAATATTGTTTTCATTCATGAATTCTGATGGTGATACCTGTTTGTGAATAGAAAAAAATGCATGCATAATAAAAGGTGTTGTATGAATGCTAAATCTTGATTATGTGAATAATAATAATTGTAGAGTTGAGGCTTTTTTGATCCATATCAAGTTTATGAGAGATTTTTCGGCGAAAATCACATAAGAAACCATTTGTCGACGCGTTTCGAACCAACTAGTGTGGTTCATCGTCAGGACAGGTTGAAGAAACAGATCTAGCTTAGCATGTTAAATAGTCTGAGCGGAGACTCCCACTGCTAAAATTAGATTAACAACAAATTTTTGACTTTAGGACCCCGATCAAATTTTTATTCATTAATTTAATATTATTATAAGTTAATTAGGTAAAAATATATAAATAATAAATAAATAATGGTTTAGTTTTTAAAAATAATTTATTTATTTAAATATTAATTATATTATATATATCTATATATATATATTATATTATATATATATATTTATATATATATATATATATATATATTTATACTTTGTTAAGAAAATTAGGATTAATTATAACTTAAATTACCACATTTTAATGGAGTTCAAAAGGTTAATATATCAATATTTTTTATATTATTATTATATGTATTATTATTATATATATTATATATATATATATATTATATATTTATTATATATAATATATTGTAATTAAATAATAATATTAGGATTATAAATAAAAATTAATTTAAATAAAAATCTAGTCAAATTTGTTATTACTAATTTAAATTTTATTTATCGAATAGTTTACTATTATTTATTATTTTATAATTTTAGGTAGATATATAAATAATAAATAAATTAGATGATTAGTTTTTTAAATAATTTATTTAAATTGATTAATTATATTTATTTATTTATTTATATATATATATATATATATATTAAATAAATAATATAGATGTTAAGAAAAAGTAGTGTTAATAAAATATATAGATAAATACCATAAACTTTTAGTTTAAAAAGGTTAATATATTAAATTATTTATTTAATTATTATAGTATATATATATATATAATATATTATAATTAATGATAATAACCAAAAAAATAAATATAAAAATAGAAATAATAAAAATAACAAGAGCCCAAAGAACGAGGAGGGGGCCGAACAAACGACTAAGAAGAGAGTGTTGGAATGCAGCACCTACTGATTTTCTAGTCATCCTCTCTATTGAGATTATTTGGTCTCTTTTCAATCTCAAGAGCTTCCCTTAATTTCCGATGATGGAAGTGCGAAACCTTAGCAATAACACTAGCCGCATCAATGCAAACATGATGATTGGTTTTTCTACATGCTCAGCTAAAGCAGAGGTCTTCGCTGTTCTAGGCTTAAGGTCAGTTGCATGCTCACTAATCCTTTGATTAATGCAGCGACCGGTCTCACCAATATAGGGGGTGCCACAAGAGCAGGGAATAATATAAACCCCTTTCATATCCTTGGGGTCAATAGGATCCTTAACAGATCTAAGGGACGAACGAATGATGTTAAGGGGCCTAAAGGTCACAGGGACACTATGCATCTTGAAAATCCTTGCAATCTTATCAGTGGTCCCCTGAACAAACGGAAGATGGACCCATAGAATCCGTTCCTTCAGTTCCCTTTCAGACAGAGAATTCTTGGTGGCTTTGAGGAAAGCCTTCTGACCTAATTATCTACTATAACCATTCTCCACGAAGACATCAAGGAGATGGGATTTTTCTTTCTCAAAACTCTTATTATCCGAGATCCTTAGGGCCCGAGTAGCAAGGTATTGAGAACACCCATCTTTTGAGCTGGGAAATGGTGGGAAGTGGCATGAAGATACTGCTCTGTATGCGTTTTCTTCCAAAAAACTTGGTGGGCGAGGGAACCATCACTATTCTTGGAAATAAGAATATCAAGGAAAGGGAGGCAACCATCAACTTCCTTCTCCTTAGTGAACTTAATGGCAGAGGATTGATTGTTGAGATGCTCGAAGAAAAGATCTAATTCTTCTTGGCCATGAGACCAAATGACATTGGTGACATAAGTCCGACATGTGTATTGAATCATAAATATATGTTAAGGTTGAAGATATATATATATATATCTATTATATTTATATATTATATATATTATTATATATATATTATATATATTATAATATACTACACATACACACACACACACACACACACACACACACATATCAATTCTCGTTTTCAATCATGTTTTACAATCAAAGGAATTTGTATGCTTTGAGGTTTTATGCCTTTCTTGTTCAGGAAAAGAAATGATTACCCTGAGTGCTCCTTTCATGATAATCGATATTTAATGTATAGATAATTTATATTATTCCATTCCAGAATATACAGAGTTAGCAAGGTCTAGGCAGGGATTGTAACTCTACAGTCATTACATTCATCTTTAATACAACAAGTATCAGTTAGGGTTGTAAATTATAACACTGCATGGTTTAGATTTAATCATAACGTAAACCTAGAGAAAATACTATGGCATCTAATTTCTTCTCTAAAAGGAATGTAATTGTTATATAAAATGTCATACATATTTATCAGTATCTAACTTAAAGACCAGAAAATGAGACCATTACTCCTAATGCACACCATTTACTGTTAGTAGTAATTAAAATCCTTTCAGTACTTATTTGTCCAGAGTTATTTATTTTGTGCAATCAGTAAACTTTTTGGAAGGTCTCACCTCCTAGCAATGGAACTGGAAATCATGTCCATCGTCCCCCACCAAGCACTTCCTACTCCTAACAGTCGGAATAAAAGCATTTGGGTATCTTGGGCATTAGGACTACTATCGAGCCTCAAGTTGCATACCCACTCGGCTATTTTCCATAATTCAAAACCTTCCCACTTGTATCACAACCCAGCTCAAGGAAAAAAAAAATTGTAGCCCCCCTTGCTGCCATTTCCTTTTTCCATTTTAGAGATAGGTGGTGGCAACTATTTGTAACTGTTCCACAAGTTGTGATAATTGTTTTGTATTTATCCCTTTTCTTAATTGACCCTATTTAATTTCTTTAAACAAAATGTCATGATACTTGGATTTTGTAGCCTTAACTTTTCAACAACATGTTAAGTGAATTTAAAAGTTTATAAGTTGAGTATAACTTGGTAAAAATAAAACTAAATATGATGCAACAGAAGGGTGTTACAGCTCTCCCCCCTTATGAGGAACATCGTCTTTAGTGTTCTTCTAATGAAATAATGTTGGTTAGACCTCCAACATGACCTCCTCCTCTTCCCAAGTGGCCTTCTCCAGGCCAAAGTGCCTCCATTACACTTTAACCTGGGGGATGGTTCACTTCCCTAAGGTGGTTTCTCTCCGATCTAAAATACAAAGAGGCTCTACCAGGAACTCTCCCTCAGGCTCGACCTACATAAACCATAATTTATAGTTAGACTTGCTCTAAACAACAATTTAACTTCATATATTTATTTCTTCCCATTACTTGTATGTTTTCATAGTTAATTATACGTTGAGGTTTGTATACATATTTTTTTTGTACTGATACATGAAAGACATTGTGAACTCGAATGTGGCCTGGAAGTTCTAATTTATATGCCACTAGTCCAATTCGTTCCAAGATTTGGAATAGTCCACAAACCGTGGTGCCAGCTTAGCGCAACCCTTCCACTGTAGAGTGTTGTTCAGGGGTTTAACTTTTAAGTATACATGATACCTTTTCAGAGTTCTCTATGAGTCCTCTTTTTATCCGCATAAACCTTTTTCCTATCTTGCGTGACCTTTAAGTTACGGTGAACCTTTTTCACTGTGGCCTCCATTTCAGCTAACATATCTGGACCTAGTGCTAACATATTAACTAGGTTATTCCAATTACTCAGTACCCGACACTTCCTTTCATACAATACCTCAAAAGGGCTCATGCCAAATGACTCATGATGGCCATTGTTATACGTGAAATCTACTGAATGGAGGTAATCCTCCCACTTGTGGGGTTGCTACATAACAAACATTCTTAACATGTCTTCAAGGACCTGGTTTACTTATTCCGTTTGGCCATTTGTTTGTAGATGGTAAGCGATGTTGAATTGACTCTCAGTACCCAACCCAGCAAAAAGGGTTTTCCAAAAAGAAAATGTAAATTTTACATCCCTATCAGAAATCACAACTTGGGGTATCCCCTATAATCGAAAGATTTCATTCGTGAATATATCTGCTATCTCTACTGTCTTGTAGGTGGATTTCACTAGTATAAAATGGGTTTTTTACTCGGCTTATCCACTACCACCATAATTGAATCATGTTATTTTCTAGCGTGGGGTAATCCTATAATAATATCTAAAGTAATTGTATCCCATTTCCACTCAGGAATGGGTAACATTTGTAGGAGACCCACCGGATGCTGATGCTCTACCTTTACTAACTGAAATTCCAAAAACTTGGATAAGTACTTTGCCACATCCTGTCTTAATCCTAGCTATAAGTAACTTTTCCAGATAGCTATTAAATGTTTTTTATATCCTCGGTGGGTGGAATAGGGATTCCTCTGTAATTCATCCAGTAATAATTGCTAAGCATAATTTTGATTGGGAACATAAATTTTGTTCCTATAGTTCATAAATTCTTCAAGAGTTATATCATAATCACATTGTTTTCCCTTTATCCAATTTTCTGCTGCTTGATGCAGTAGAAAGAATATTCTGTGTCCTTGAGGGACACTTCCTTGATAATTTCAGCGAGGTTAGATTATGCCTGACTGAGTTGTATCTCATAGACACATTTCATCTTTTTGCTTAATGCATCAACCACTCAGTTTTCCTTTCCTTTAATATGTTTCATATCGAAGTCGAATTCGCTTAGAAATGTAGTCCACTGGGCCTGTCGAGCACTCAAACTTGAGTGAATAATAAAAATTGTTAAACTGCTACGATCGGTTAACAGTAGAAATTTCTTTCCTAAAAGGTAGCGCCGTTGCATTTTTCATGCGTGTACAACTGTGGTTAACTCTAGATCATAAGCAGAGTATCACTGTTCATAGTCCTTCAATTTATGTGATTCATATGCGGTGACCTTTCCCTCTTCAGTTAATACCTAACCAACTCCTTCATTACTCGCATATATGCAAACAACAAATGGTTTCTCCGAATTTGCTACTTTCAGCACCAGTGTCGTGGTGAGTAACTAATTCAGCTACTCAAAACATTGCTTCCATTCTATTGTCGAATGGAAAGCATTCCCTTTATTTCTGTAGGGAGGTCATAGGAACAGCTATCTTTGAAAAAAATTTAATGAATCAGTGGTGATAACCTGCCAGGCCTAAAAAGGATCTGATATCAACAACATTTTTTGGGGTTGTCCATTCCATTATCGTTTTTATCTTTTCCGGGTCGACTGTTATGCCTTCATTTGATGTAACATGACCCAAATAATGAATTTTATCTTTGTAAAAATCACATTTGCTATATTTAGCATATAACTGATTATTTCGCAAGATTTGTAACATGATTCTTAAGTGTTGTTCATGTTCCTCCTGATTTTTTGAATAAATTAAAATATCATCTATAAAAATCAGCATAAATGTATCTAGGAAAGGCTGAAATATATTGTGCATCAGGCTCATTAAAGTAGCTGGGGCATTTGTAAGGTTGAAAGGCAGTACTACAACTTCATAATGACCATAGCGAGCTTGAAAGGTAATCTTACAGATGTCCTCATCCTTTATTCAGATTTGTTGATAACTAGATCTTTGATCAATCTTAGAGAATATGCTAGCCCCGTGAACTTGGTAAAATAAATTGACAATCCGAGGTAAGGGATATATATTTTTGATGGTGAGTTTGTTTAGCTGTCAGTAGTCAATGCATGACCCTAAAGTCCCATCCTTTTTTTGAACAAATAGTACTGGGGCTCCCCATGGTGGTACACTGGGATGAATGTACCCTTTGTCTAGAACCTCTTGCAACTACATTTTGAGTTCCGTTAACTCAGGGATGCTCATGTGGTAAGGGGATTTTGAAATTGGGGCTGCTCTAGGAATGAGTTCGATAGTAAAATCAATGTCATGTCTAGGGGGTAGTCCAGGAATAGTTTATGGAAAAACATTCTTGAATTCTTGGATTACAGGGATGTTTTCTAAAGAAGTAAGCTTGTTTCTCTCATTAGAGTATCCTACCTAGACAATGTAAACGTAAAGCAACAATTCAACATCATCACAATACTCTTACAAATCTCACTCAAACATCATTTCCTTAGCTCCAAAAGTTCCAACCTCTCCAAGCCTTTGAATGCTTGGTCCATTTATAGTTGAATGGAGGAGTTTAAGCCATTAATGGCCCTCATGAATTATCTTACAAAATTGGGAAGTGGTTCCATGGAGGAAGGGATAATGGACTAAGGTGCATTCATCCTCTTCCTCATCCAAAAGTGAGCTCAATCCATCTGGAAACTTCTAGAAGCATACATTGGATGAGGAATCCAATGAATTCATTTTAAAAAATTCGTTGAATCTTGCTCATCACAGGTGAAACCAAGGCTAGGTGCGATGCATAGCACCCAAACAGTGTAGTTTCTACAATGCATTGCAGCTTGATAGAAGGATCCCTACGCTGATCTCCTTAGGGAAATTTTGTGGATGAATGGTGACATGGAAACTCTTGGGAGGCAAGAATGATGTAGGTTAACTACATTAGGGAATGAAAACAACTAAATTAGGGATTGATGGACCCTAATAATACAGATCTGGAAGTTGGGGTTGATGTGCCCAAATTTTCCTGTAACAGTTACCCCCTAAAGCATGAAGTCGAAAATAAACATGTCGAGTGAGATGATTTACCACTTGGAGAGAAGGTTTTGAAACAGAAGGAGAGTTGAATCATTTACAATATAAATATCATGATACTTTGATTTTTTTCTCACAAACTAGCTGGGGGAAGGCATACCCATGCTCAACTTATAAACTTTCATTACATATACAAATATATTCATCTACAGATAGAGACCCATGAATAGATGAACATAAATGTAAGGCCATTGTACATTTGATATTGTACTCTTGAAAAATATATCGCAGCCCAGATGGATGAAACTAGACCCAGGTTCTTCAATCTCGTCCAATCTTTCACTCAAGTACAAGTCTAACCATGTGAATAGATGATCTGAGGTCAAACATGGAGAGATATCATCTGATTACCAGCCACTGCTATAAGTCATTAACAGACGTGAGAGGAATTACCGATAATGATAATGACCCTCAAGGTACTACAGTACATTCTGCATGGTGTGAATAAATGATTTGGTGTTGAACACCATATGAAGTCTTTCGGCTGAGGGCCAGTGATATCAACCTATTGCTAGAAGCGAGAAACCTACCATTGATGTATGCAAGCTTCAAGGTACTGAAGGGGTGTTTCTAAGTCAACTTCTTGGATGATGTGTTGATGTTGACAAGAAGCGACTTATTGCAGGAAGGCCTTGATGTATCCCACATCAACAACACAAAATGAGGTAAATGATTTTGGAGATGAACCATCGACTGCCGACATAAGGTTTAGGAATGGCGGTCACGAAAATGAAGGTTTACTGTATTGTAAAGGATGAAGTTCTGACCTGAATGAATTTTCTTGAACATATCGGTGACACTAAAGTGAATTGGTAGAATTGACCCAAAAAAGTGATGGATGGTATGATAACCATCCAGCTGAATGACCCAACCCACATAGTCACAGTGATGAGGTGAAAGTGTCATGTTCAAGAGCAACCTGATACCATAAAGTGTTCCCGGATTTTCCCATTTTCCCCAGTCATTTCTGACCAGTACCTCTTTATTTTTAATCAAGCTTGAGGAGGATAACATATTCTTGTTGTATAATTTCACCCTTCAAGTGAATCCATCACTATTTGATGTTTTAACGAGTCTAGCGAAGGCGAAACTTGGTCTTGTCTAGATGGACAAGTTTATCACTATTTGATGTTTCTTAACGAGTTTAACGACAAAATTAACTCGGTCCTTTTCACATTTAGAGTCTAAAAAGGGACTAAAAGAGCACTCCACAAGTTCCTTTTCATACATTTTTCTCTCAAGCCCAAAAAAGCATAAAACAGTACAAGATAGAACCTATTGATCATGTTTGACCAACGAGTACCTTTTTCGTGGTTAATCTATCTCATCTCGAAGAAGGGGTAAAAACATATTGATTAGATATCGATTCTAATCCATTAACGAGCTAGAAATGACAAGTGTTGGGCAATCTTTTCATGTTTAGAGAGTCTAAAAAGAGCTTAAAGAGGACTCCAATTTGAGGAACGAGTGGTGTCTAGGGTAGCAACTGGTTCCGGTGATGTTGGAACTTCTCAAAACATGTTGATTTATGTGAAGAGGCAAGCTAATAAGACCACTCATTGCAATTATTCCTTAAAAAGGTAAACAATCAAGTGAAAGTGTATAATCGGCCAAAGTGATGGTGACGATGAAAGAAGAACAATCAAGGCTCATGTAACAAAAAAGGCTGATAGAATGGCAATCACAAGGGTTAAAGATGGAAATGGGTTCATTTTTACACAAGCTTGAACCATAGGGAACTGTGCTTGGATTCAGTTTCGTGTTTACGCAAGCTTGAAACAAAAAACTATGCTTGGATTCAGTTTCATTTTTACAAAATCTTGAAATGAAAAACTATGCTTGAGATTGGTTTACATGACCCCAGCATGATGAAAGGGAGAGTCTCCTGTAACCATATGGAATTCACTGTGGTGAAGCAGGATGGTTATCCAACACCTATTTGGCTTCGTTCAGATAGGGACAAAGGTGAGTGGGGTGATTCCATTCACATAACCTACAGGGAAACTTAACTTTATCACTAGATGCATGCCCCCCAAGCTTCATTACATTCACCTAAGTATAATACTCATGGATATTAAGTGGATGGAATGAAGGTTCTTTTACGAGATCAAGTGAAAGACTCGATTGGGATTTTACGAGATCTACTCAAAGACTCAACTTGGAACTTTTCTCTAGGGGACCTTGTTTCATTTTTTAATGAGCTTGACACAAGACAAGGAACTCTACTCAGATTCCTTGTTTCATTTTTTAACGAGGTTGACACAAGACAAGGAACTCTCCTTAGACTCCTTGCTTCATTTTTTAACAAGGTTGACACAAGACAATGAACCATCCTCGGATACCCTTGTTTCATTTTTTAGCGAGGTTGACACAAGACAACAAACTATCCTCAACTCCTTGTTTCATTTTTTAACGAGGTTGAAACAAGGCAATGAAATGTCCTCGAATCCTTAGTTTCATTTTTTAACGAGGTTGAAACAAGACAACGAACTATCCTCAAAGTCCCTTGTTTCATTTTTTAACAAGGTTGACATAAGACTAGGAAATATCCTCATATTCCTTGTTTCATTTTTTAGTGAGGTTGACACAAGACTATGAACTATCCTCGACCCTCAATCACAACATATAAGAGGTCAGGAAGGAGAGATCTGGTTTCATTTCCCCCAGTACATGTTGAACAACACCGCCGAATTGATCATCAATTGATGTAGGTATGGAACAGGTTGCCACATAATTAATCTCTGGCAAGGATGATACCATTGGTACAAAACGACCACTTAGGGAAGATGGTTGACTGGAAGCCATATTTGGACTAGGAAATGAAAGCTAGTCAACGGTGACAATTCTTCCTTCCTGCAGGAAACAGATCACTCGAAAGAGTGTTAAAACAATAGCTCCCATGTCATAAACATAGTCACACCAAAGAAGTAAATTGTAATCTAAAGTTCTTGGGAATACCATCACATTCAGATAAATGGTTTTTCCTCCCAAAGTAATGGGTAACCAAGGGAGGATCCCTAATGGTCAACTGGTTCCTCTGTTAAAACCCAACAAATTCTGTGTAACTGGCACAAGTGGCAGTGAACCGAGCGCTTGCCAAGCAGTTGAGGAAAGGATACTCAAAAACACACCTTTGTCTTTAATAGTGCCAGATACAATCATATTACAAACTTGTACTATGATCTCAAATGGCACATAACAAGGAAGGCAGAATCTTGCTAGTCGATTCCAATCAAAGGAAGTGAATAGACTACTTGGAGGGGGTCCCATAGAAACATGAGAATTAACCCCTTGAGTTACGAGAATTGGAGGATTTTCCTCCTATCTTGATGGAACATGAGGACTGTCCCCAAGTTCATTAGAATCTGAAGAAATGAAAATAAATTGAGTGATATCATTTTCACTCTCTTTGGGAAACGTACGATTGACTGAAGGTGAAATCAAGTCAACTGTTTCCTCAACTTGTTGATTTGGGTCGAGTATAGACTCAAAGGATTCACTTTCAGAGAGAGTGGGTTCATCTGACGGTTGATTTTGGTCAATCAATTCATCAACTAGTCAAGGATTAAGGGAAGGTTTCCTATAACTAGATAGAAGTCGTTGCATCGAAGTAGGATGATTATCCAACACTCTTTTGGCTTCATCTAGATAGGGACAAAGGTGAATGGGGTGATTCCCTTCACATAACCTACATGGAAACTTGACTTTTCCCTTCTTTCCATGAACTTTACTATCACTAGTTGATGGCATGTCACCAAAATGATCTCCAGAGGTTGATGACATGGGATGGTGTGAACGAGAAGACCATTCTTCTAAGATCTAAGGAATATCAAGACAATTTCGAAGAAGATGGTCTCCTGCACAAAGTTTGCATGGATATCAAAATTTGTGACGCCTGACAAACAGTTTCTCATCAGATGTTGTATTCAAAGCAATGGTTTCTTTGTTGCCCCTTTTTTGAATTTGCTTCTTCTTCTTCTTCTTCTTCTTCTTCTTCTTATTCCCTTTCTTCTTCTTCTTAGCCACTTGGTTACTAGTACCAATAATTTCACCAGGTGAAGAGGAAGAAGGGCAGGAAGAAAAGGAGGAAGAAACGACCGAGGAAGAAGGAAAAGGTTCAAATTTAGGATGAAATGGAGGTTGATTTTTTCTAATTGGAGGTGTACTCAATTGTGAATAAAACATGACATTTTGAACCAAGGAGGTCAAAAATAACCATACTAGCAAGCTAATGGCAAATCCTAGAAGGGACAATGTAGCCATATATGGAGCATTTCCAAATGGAGGAAAAGGGCTAGGATTTCCATCAAAAGGAATTCCTTCATTGGTTGACTCCGGATTTTTCACCATTTGTTTGAACCTAAGATCAACTAAGGAGTGAGTGAGGAGGATGTTATCCACATTCAATTAATTTTTACAACACTGGAAGACAACTTTGCTTTTTCATTTTTAACGAGTTGAGAAAAAGAAAAAGATTACTCTAATCACTTTCAATGTTTAATGAGCCTGAAAGGACAAGTGCTTAGATGGACCTTTTCTTTTAAGGAGTCGAAAAGGAACAAAAGTGACTACTCTGGAGATACTAAACAAGAGGGTTTACCAAACTAATCACAAAACTGCAATATACACCTTCGTGGTAAATGAAAGATAAATTACCAAGGATTTACCGTACGACAGTCAATCTTCCCAAATGTTGTGTTTGATGCATTGTGATTGGTAAGGTGGCAGACTCGGCTTCCTAGGGATAAAGGATGTCAACCTAATAGGGTCTCCAACTATATACTCGATGGTACAGGGAGCACAAGCGTATACTAGTACTTATCGAAATAGAGAGGAGGAATCACCCAACCTTATTGAAAACAACAACCACTAGGTTTTAAGATGTTGAAACACATCTCTATCCTAGACATCTCTAGATGTTTGCATTAAGTTCCAATGTGTTATTAGGTTAATTGATGTAAATTTAAGGTTGATATTGCTTAAAATTTTCCTTTTAAGGTTCACCACGAGGTGTTTTCTGAAATTCCTAAAAATGCAACTAGAATGAGAAGCACTCTTTCCATTTATTTCAACAATGAAAATGCTAGCTATGAGGTATAGAGCATACAAGTACTTTTTGAACAAGCAACAAAGAGCACAAACTAGATGCAATTCCCTAAACCATTTCTTTCAACCATTCACAAACTTTAATATATACAGTGCATGTATTTCTTTTTCTTTTAGTTCCTCTTACTGTGAATGATGCACTAAGAAAAACTAATGCACAAACAATTCAGAAACTCTTTTCACAAAAATGTCGATTTATGACAATTTCTCTTAAAGGTAAAGGAATACTAAATGACACTTTCAACTTTAAGGAAACAAATATTTTCGACACTTTAAACGAAAATATGAATCAAATGCACAAATAAATCAATCGATCTTTTATGAATGAAGAATTTATGACAATTCAATTTTCGAAGGAAAAGATGAATTTACGACACTTCGTTTCGACAAATATCAATCAACCAAAATATTACTTTGACTATAGACTAATAATGACAAAGAAAAAAATAAAGAAACATTAATCAATCCAATTAAAGTAGGGTTGGTTGGCTAAGGAGATGAAAAGACTTTTTTCAGAGATAAGACATAATTGATTTTCAACAAGCAAGCAATCAGAAGAATTTTGGCAAAAACTCAATACAAAGGTGGGAATTTCACCTAAGGTTTATCAACACAAGTCAAAGAGGGGCAATCTGTGTTGCATAGCACTGTCTCTCACTAAAAACTGCATTGATTTCAATGAATTGAAAACTGATCAGTGCAGGTCAAAGAGGGCCAATCTACATTGATCAACGCAGGCCAAAGAGGGAAAAATTGCATTGATTAAAATATTCCTTTGTTAATCAGTGTAGTTCAAAGATGGCCTAAGTGTGATGCATAGCATTGTCCCTAAGGCTAGCTTGCAATGATTCCTGTGCGACCACTCAAGAGTCACCTAACCTCAAATTTTGACCAAAATTCAATGCAAAAGGTTGAATCACAACAAGTAAAGTATGTCAAAGTGTTTTAAGAGACTGATAAGCTACTATAAGGGATAGGATCACTCCCAAGTGGAGTTTCCATTTTGATTTGCGCAAATTTAGTGTTTCTTCAAATTCCTAACCCTCTAGACCTAGTAGCTAGTCGAAAAACAATAGACACAATAATTCGTCGCTTCTTCTATAGTTAATAGGTAAGAGAAAGAAGAACAAAGGTACCAAACTATAACTTTCACTTGATCCATCTCTCCTTTAACCGATTTTGCCACTCCTTGCCATACTTAACTCTCTTGGAAAGTACCTGCACACAAGCCAAGACAGAAACCCATCAAAGCATATAGTAATGACGATCTATTAACTAAACATATCATAGAATTCAGAGTATGATATAAATCATATAAGCACATGAATGGAAAAAGCTTAGAATTATTTATTGATATAAGGAATGATTACAACCCATGTAGATGCATGCTCGATTTAGTGTCATCCTTCCAGCTTTAAACCCTTCTCTCCTCATGAAGCAACAATTCGACATCATCACAATACTCTTACAAATTTCACTCAAAAAGCATTTCCTTGGTTCAATAAGTTACAACCTCTCCAAGCCTTCGAATGATTGGTCCATTTATATCTTAATGGAGTAGGTTAAGCCATTAATGGCCCTCATGAATGCTCTTCCAAAATTGGGAAGTGGTTCCATGGAGGAAGGGATAATGGATTGAGGTTCATTCATCCTCTTCCTCATCCAAAAGCGAGCTCAATCCATCTAGAAACTTCCAGAAGCATCCATTGGATGAGGAATCCAATGGATTCATTTTAAAAAATTCATTGAATCTCGCTCATCACAGGTGAAACAAAGGCTAGGTGCGATGCATAACACCGAAACAATGTAGTTCCTGCAATGCATTGTAGCCTAATAGAAGGCTCCTCAAGCTGATCTCCTTAGGGATACTTTCTGGATGAATGGTGACATGGAAAATCCTGGGAGGCAAGCATGATGTAGGTTAACTTCACTAGGGAACGAAAACAACTGAATTAGGGATTGATGGACCCTAATAATACAGATCTGGATGTTGGGGTTGATGTGCCAAAATTTTCCTGTAACAGGCTCCTTTGCATGTTGACTGCGGACTTCTCCCTCTATCTTTGTGTTCATATTTACAACTCAATTGTTTATTGTACCTTTTTAAACATAACAACAAAAAAATAATTTGTTTTATATTCTTTCACCCAGAAGACCCAGTGTACGAATCTAGGTTTTGATACCATTTGTAACACCTTGAATTAAAAAAAGAAAAAATTGTCCATAATTACCATAAACAACTTTTATATCTTACCCCATTTATTGCACAATGTATACAAAGGTTAAGGGGTCATTAGAGATACAAAGGGTTGGCACGTATTAAGGATTGAAATAAATATAACAACAAATCCTTTACACAGTTATCCCTCCAAGCTCCTAGTTGTGCTCCATCTTTCCTCGCCTTGGTAGGGGTGATGACTCCTCCACTTGAGTCTGATTAATGCAGAGGTCTTTAATGTTGCGTCCAACCCATTACAGGTGGCTCAGACATGGGGACGTTAACCCACAGTAATCCTTAACCTCACTATTCCATTCCATTTCATCTGTTTGATGAGACAGGGAAACTCTGAAATATGCAGGGTGAGAAACAATGGCATGAGGGTTTCTACCTCCACCCTTGCATGCCCTCCTTTGGTTCAGGAAGTAGATGGCTATCGCCTTCAGGTGGGAAACAACAACGAGGTATTCCACTAGACACAGTTTTCTTTAATTTTTATTTTTTATGAATTGATGACGCAACTACCTTCCTCATTTCAGTTATACTGACCACTATGATGTTTCCAGGTGATCCATTAATGAAAAAGGTATTATAGACTATGTGTGAATTTGCTAATGTTACTTAGTGCAATGGATCGAAAGTATTTCAAATAACATAAACACATAAACAAATTGAAAACACATTCAAACACATCAACACAACCAAATTTAATAAAGGAGTTCACCACACATTCTGGCTATGTGTCCTGGTCCTTCCGCTTCCAATGCTAACCTCTTTATTTTGTCTTCAAATTGTTGTTACATGTATGAGCTTGAAAACAGAGTCTCAAATAAGAAAATTGACATCACCATTGCGTTTAGCTCGATATTTTGAGTCAAACAAGTATAAACTCGACCATATTTGGCCATTGTGACCTCAAGACCGTCTCGAATGGTCCAAAACCACTTGTGTCCCTATAAAACGATCCTCTTTTTGGAAAAAACTGCCTCGACCTGCATAAAACCACCTCGAACTATGCACTGGTGGTAGGGTGGGTTTGACACCTGTAATGGTTTATTAAAAGATTGGTGGCTTCGTTAAGCAAGTCCCACCCTTTGGCATGTTGGTTCTGTTTTGGTGATATGGTATTGATATACCATATGTAGTTACAATATGCGATGAATGTGGGATAATGCGATAACATAAAATCAAAGGACTGGTGGTCGTGGGGTTCACCCCGACTGTCTGGCCTTTTTCCGATGGAGATCCTGACACCAAAATAAATACAATTTTATCATATCCATTACCAAGTCCGATCTGATCCAACGGCTATGACATCACCCATTCACCAACTATCTTGGTTGATCTCCAACATTGATCAATCTCATGTTATCTAACGACTATCGTGCAATCTCGCGTTAATTCTTGCATGATCGATATCAGAATGAGAGTGCATGAGAAAAGTGGTTTTCTCATGCTACGTGTCACCCACTAAGGATAATCGTGTGAAATTGAGGAATATCATTTACCATTTTATAAGCATGTGAGATATTTCTTACTGCTTACGAATACTACTCCTCTGTTCTACTAACATGTGGCTTAATCTAATCTCTTCATTTCTTAACTTTATTTTGCATGACTTAATCCTCATCGTCTATCTCCCTCACTCTCATTCATTGATCTGGCTGATCCAATGACTGTGCTTCGCTCCTTTGATACCAATTTCATCTTCATTTGAAGATTTTGATCCAGAGGAAAAATTGAATCCATTTTGGATCACCCCTCACCACTAAAAGATTTTGGTCCACCAAAAGTTGGTTTTAGCTATCAAGTAAGTGAGGATAAAGTTCCCTCACTTTTCCAATCTCTATCCATTTTTATTTACTTGGATTTGTACCTTGGAATCCAACTCAAAGATACTCAACATTTCCCTGTTGCGAAGTCCTTATCCTACTGTCAAGAACTTTGTCCTCCTGTAGCTCATTGAGATACTCGGGCAAAATATCTTCAATGGAAGGTAGTTGATCTTGCTCTTTGGGATCTTCAATCAATGAAGGCTCATACAATTGCAAGTTTTCAACATTTATGACATAATATATTTGCATATAATCTACTAGATTTAGGTGGAAAGCATTTTCAGCAATTTTGTCAAGTATTTTGAAAGGACCATATCTAATTGGCTTCAACTATTTACCTTCCCCTTGCAGTATTTCCTTGCTAATGTACAACCAAACTTGATCACCAACTTGAAAACTATGCTCAACTCGATGCTTGTCATGTCGCACGTTATACTTTGCTTGGCTTCTTTCCAACCCTTCCTGTACTGTGTGGTGAATTTCCTGGAATTGTTCATTTAACTTTGTTGCTTTGTCCACATCATTGTCTCCATCAACTGTTATGTCTTTACCAAAAACAAAATCGAAGGGAGACTTTGGTATAAAACCAAAACAAGTCTCAAAAGGAGATCTCTGAGTAAAGGAATGTTTTGCATGGTTGTAAGCATGCTACACATAACACAAATGTTCATCCCAAAATTTGGGATGCTTGTTACAACATCCTTGAAGTTACTATATCACTATCCTGTTGACCACTTCTGTCTGACCATCTGTTTGTAGATGAAATGATGTGCTCTTCTTTAACTTTGTGTCCATTAACTCCCATAAACTTGACCAAAATTTCCCAACAAATCAAGAATCTCGATCAGATACAATAGAAGTGGGTAACCCAAAATGAACTCATAAATTTTGAAAGAACAACTTTGCAGTTTGTTCAGTTGTGACCTATTTATTGCATGGTATCAAAATACACATCTTACTAAACCTATCCACAACTACATGCAAATAATCATGACTCTTTCCAGAATTTGGCAATCCCCCAACAAAATCCATGGAAACACTTTCCCAAAGAGGAGAAGCAATTGGAAGTGGAGTATACAAGCCTAATTTTCTATTACTTGGCTTTCTTGTAGCACACATAGTACATCCTTTAATATATCTAGAAATTGTCTCATTCATTCGTGGCCAATAGCAGAATCTTTGTAATTTTGCAACTGTTTTACTTGCACCATTGAGTTTTATATTCACAAGTTCCTAATCAGAGAAAATTCCATCAATTACTTATAATTGGTCTCTTAATTGAACGATTATTACAAAATATGAAGTTGCAATGTCATCATTTGTCATCCTTATATGATGGAGATCATTCTTCAAGCTCATCACTTGACCAATGTTCTAGATAGTAAATAGATTAGTCGGGGCATCATAGATATTCTTGCAAGTATAAAGCTTTGGAATATAGAGGAATATATGATTTCTAAAGGAATCCACAATGAGACTCATGGAAATGATGTCATCTTCCTTGAATTTTCCCTTTTCTATCTTCTTGCCACAATATACAAGACTTTGTTCATTGCAAGAATAAGATCAATCCTACTATTCCAACCTTTGAGGTTTGAGGCCCCTTCTAAATTGTTCTATGAGTTCATAGAAGAAGTGATGGATGTAAATTGAAAAGGACTTCAATAATAGCGATCTCATTGCATGGTTTCTTCAAGAGAGATATACGCGTTCCTTTCTTCACCAAATCTTTGACGCCATGTTGATGTTTAATGTGAAAAGATACTAGCACAATATTTCTAAAAGCTAATAATCACTTCTAATGATGTTGATATTCTTTTAATTTTTCCAAGATATCATTAAGTAATTATACTTCAGAAATTAAACCATGAAAATAACATTAGAAAATTAGAGATCATAATGCACAAAGAGAGTATAGGTTTTACCATGGATAAATCCACTAAGGGGAAAATCTGAGAAATCCTTTTCAATAGAGAAAGTCTTCAATTCAACAAGAGACACAACTAGACCTCTAATCAACAACTAGGTCAAACTGGCCTTCAACAAATATATGGTCAAACCTAGTCTTCTCCCTCCAAGTCAAAACTTCAAATTTGATCTATCACTCTACCTTTCGATTTTCCCTTGGCTAAATTTCAACCTCCTTATCATGTTGAGAAACCCATAAATTTTGGCCCCTACAATTTCCTTGAATTTCAACCCCCTACAACTAAAATTCCTAGAAAAAATGAGATCCAGGAGAGAGACAACAAGATTATCCACATGTGTGAGGTTGAGAGATAGAGAAAGAGATGGAATGTTTCCTTCTCTTCATCCTTCTTATCCTTCTTGTCCTTTGCTTCGATGCCCAAAAGATTCTTGATGAGAGAGATTAAATTTCTCCTTGTGGAAGAGGTCAAATATTTATATATAATGTTTTGTTGGGCTGAAAGCGCGTGTCCTTTTCCTATACCAAATTTACTTGGAGGGAGGCTAACTTGAAGAAATTGGAGCCAAAATTTTCACTTTTAAAAATTTAAATTTCTTTCTTTTAAAAGTCCAAATAGGACATGACTCAAAATATGTTTTTCTTTTGACTCTAGCATTTAAAATATTCTTTATAATAATAAATATAAATACATCAAGGGCCAAATACATTATGAAGACTAATCATAGTTACAAAATTTGACAAGAGGTAGGTGAAGTACTTCTAAAACCCGTATTTGTAACATGAAATCACTCATAGGTGGATTTTCCAAGAAGGATCAAGAAAATAGAACCTTAGAAAGTAGCTCAAAAGCCCAATTGAACACATAAATAAACTTCACTAAATAAGTTTCTCTAGTTGGGGAATCATAACCAAATAAAAAGCCAAAGTTTTGGGCACAAATCTAACTGAGATTCTAAATTACCCTTAGATGCCATGTTTATTTTTCTTTGAGGTGGCAAGTTGGCAGAAGGAGAAGGGAAAGTGTTTGTAGAAGGACCATAAGTAAAGGAAAAAGTAACCTTTGGATTTGTTATTGTGCATCCTCCTATATTGTTCTAATTGAATACTATTCCCACTTCAATACTACCACAATTTTACGATAATAGATATGAATATACTGACTCTATTCTGGTTGAGTTTAATATATTGTGTAGGAGTTATCACTATTATAGTGATGGAAAAAAACATAAGATGTTCCCCATTACTCTTAAGAATGCAACCTTGCCTAGTTCATGGGACTAGTGGGGAAATTATTACAACTTGCGATGGAATGCGTAAAACCTTTCTTAAAAAATATCAGGAATATTGCAAAGCTAGAGACTTGAGGGAGGAAATTTTCAAGATTACACAAAGTTAAAATGAGAGCCTTGAAGATTATATTCAATGATTATAAAAGATCTAAACAACATAAAATCAATCTAGACGCCAACGGGACTATTTTATTAAGGATGTTTAAGATGAGTCCATAAATGTATTGAATTTGATGGGATATGGGGATGTTTTAGATTTTCCTTTTAAAACTATTTGTGATCCGTGCAAGAGGTACTCTTGCAACCATGCAATATTTGGTAGAGGGATTAAGTATGCCCTCCCTAAAACCATAAAATTCTCAATGAGCGGTGTAACCAAGCTTGATTTGGTACATTCGTTAGAAAAATTTAAAAGTGATTAATTTGACAATCTTAATCTGCAATTAGACACTTTAAACTCCAAGAAAAAGAAAAAAGAGGAAAGAGAAACACTTTCTATATTTTGTCTTAAAGTGTAAGAATAAACACTCTTTTTTATAATTTTCCTTAGATGTTATGGACATACGTGTTATTTGTGTAGGTGAGCATATAATGGAAACAATCTCATCATTACTTATCCTTAAAGTGATTTACCAAAGAGAAAATCATGCAAACGTACAATTGAATGAATTGGAACCTAAGAAACCTTGGCAAAATGGACCCTGAGGTATAACTTCAAATTATATTGCTTGATCTTCTCATCATTTTTCTAGATGACAACATTTATCTCAATTTATGAACCCTCCTATGCCTTGGCAAACACATGTTCCACAACATGTTCAAAATCATACATGACCGTAGGGATGGTGATGGCCTCCTTATAACAATATGCCTGCATTTTCATATCCCTTACCATCATAACAACAATACTTTATACCATTCCAATAGTCATATATAGCTTATCCATAGGCTTAACAACATCAATTTATTACACCACCACAACAATTTCAACTACCACAACCACCACTTTACCAACCTCCATGACCTACACAATTTCCTACTCAAGTGATTGCTCACCCCAATAACATAAGGTAACTCAACAATTTTTTAGTGATGAATTGTTTCCATTCCCTCGATATTTGATTATGCTAGTTGCATTGCAAGATATGCAATTGAGGTCATGGAAGACTCTAAGTAAAAACAAAGACTCTCAAATTTTCATTAGGGAAGAAAAGGGGGAGGAAAATCCCAATCACATGAAAAATGATCCAATAAATGAACAAATTTCACCAAATTCATATTCTTTACCCTACTTCTAGTATGCCTCCCTACCCAGAAAGGTTGTTCCTATAAAATCCTACCAAGCACCTTGAACTTAACCTCCTTTCTGAATTAAGATTTTTGTAATGTTTGCATCAAAGTCCCCTTGTTACAACCTTTTGAGGATATTCATATTTATGATAAGACCATTAATGATATTTTCCTTAAAAAAACATGGAGGAATAATATTAAGTTACAAACTATTTAGTCTAACTAGGAAAATAGTTGACTTGATGTCAAGAAGAGCTCTTACTGGAAGATATATGGATATTGATAATATATTTTTTTGGTACACATTAATAATAGCCTTGTTCCTAATGTATAAATATAAATAGGATCCATAATTAATATAATCATGAGAAAAAGCATGGAATAGTTGTAATGATATAATATTCATCCTACACCCTCGGTTCTAAAATTAACTAAAGATCAAAAAAAGTTTGAGGGTGTGCTCGAGGATGTAATTGTCATTTTACATTGTTGGGAATATCATATAGACTTTATGGTCTTAAATCCTAAAAACCATCCAGGAGGACACCCCTTGATCTTAAGACGCCCATGGATGGCGATTGTTGATGCCTACATTGGTTGTTGCTCTAGAGATATGCCCATTTCTTATGGGGAATCAATAAATAAAGAGACATTATATCCCCTTGCCAATTTTTTTTAAGAATTTGAAGAAATTCTATGTCTTGATAATATTAATAAAGATGAATAGAATGCTCAATCAATTTCTCTTAGGATGATTGTGTCAAATGATTTCGAAATTCTTAAAGATAGGACCAAGGAACTTATCTTAAGAGGACAAAATTTGTCCTACCCCTTTCACATCTCCATATCAGCATCACATATATCCCTTGGGGTAGTTCTAGGACAACAAGAGGATCAATTATCTTGTGTCATCTAATACATTAATAAAAATATGGCACATGTTGAATTAAAGTACACAAACATTAAAAATGAATTCTTATTGGTAGTTTATGTGATTAATAAATTTAGAAATTACATCACTAGATATGAGGTGTTATTACCATCGATCAATGTTCAATTAAACAATTAATGGAAAAACCTATAACTAATGGTAGGGTGACTAGGTGTTTGTTGTTACTACAAGAGTGCTATGTTACTAGTTTAGATAATCCTAACAAGACTATTATGGTAGTAGATTTTATTTCCAGAATTCATAATTAAGCACAAGAAACTTATGTATATTAAAATTTTCCTAATGAACATTTATTAAATATGTCTAACTCTCCACAGTTTTCAAATATAGCTAACTATCTATCCACAAGTAAGCTAGCTCAACATTTGTCTTCGAGGGAGAAGAAAAATATCGTGAGACTCAGTGCCTTCAATTATTGGTTTAGAGGAGATATCTTCTATAATATACCTAACTTGATCATGAGAAGAGTCATACGAGAAGACAAAATGCTTCATATATTGATATATTCCCATGATAAGCCATGCAAGGGACATTTTGCTGAAAAAGTGACTATTAATAAATTCCTTCATTTGGGATACTATTGGCCTACCATCTTTCAAGATGCTCAAGAGTATGTTTGAAAGTCTAATATTTCTCAAAGGATGGGCTATATAGTACACTTTGGTGAATTTCCTTTGCAACCCCAAGTACTCATTGACCCATTTGAAAAATGGGAACTTGATTTCATGGGGCCTATTACCCCAAAATTCAAAATGAAAATGTATATCTTGGTTTGTACATATTAAATTACTAAGTGGGTAGAGGCTAGGCCTCATTTTCATCCTAATGAATAATAAGTTAAATTTTTTTATTTCATGATATTTTCACTGTTGTTGGCGTCCCAAGGAAAATTGTAATAGATCAATGAGCAAAGTTCACCTCAAATCTTATGCAAGCCATTACAGAATAATACAATATTTTTATCATAAGTATTCACCTTACCATTCACATGCCAATGGGTAGACCAATAATGTCCTAGAGACCATTTTGACCAAAAAAAATGTAGTTGCATCACAAGAACTAGGAAAATTGACCTCCTAAGGCCCTTTTGGCCTATAAGACTACATGGAGAAATAGAATAGAGCACACTCCATAGGGGTTGGTGTATGGAAAGCAAGATTTTTACCAACTAAATTGGAAGTGAAGATATCTAGAACTACAAATCACTTAGTTATGAAGCTCTTTGAGACACAACAACAAAGACTCCAAATAAATGAATTGGATGAGATACATAAAATTTCTATCAACGTACCACTCTTTTCAAATAGTGAAGAACGAGATGACACAATAATTCATTAAAAGGAAATAGTTCAAGCTAGAAGACCATGCTCTCCTCTCTCATTCTAATTTTAGAGAGATTAAGGGGGAATTATATACATGAAGGCTATACCCTTTATTAATTTTAGAATGTCAATGACAATGGATCTATAAATAATAAAATCATCTATGGCTAGGGAACTTGAGTTCTCGTTAATGGGCACAGATTGAGATTATCCGAGTAACCTTTTGATTGAGAAGAATTTGTTCAAAACATTCTATGACAATCTAGATTGAGAGTGCTAGGCATGGTGGGCCCCCAACCTATTGTAACTTCATTTTAAATTTGTTCTTCTTCTTTAGTATAATATAATAAAAAAAAAGTTCAATTATGAAAATGAGCTTGTTGGTGCAATTGAATAGCAAGTCTACTTGAAAACCAAGAAACTAGTAGGAAGATATTCACAAATAATAATAATAAAAGGAAGAATAAAAATAAGAAACTATAGGTTCAATTGTGAAAACTAGCTTATTGGCACCATTGAATAGGAAGTCCGCTTGAAAACCAAGTAAGTGGAAAGAAAATATTTCCAAATGAATTTTGTTTAAGCTAATAAAAATGACGTGTTAGTTGTTAGGTAGCAAGTGGTCTATTTGAAAAAGTGGGTAGTTTTTTGTGCTTGAATTTGACAGTAGAAACTAAGTTAGTGAGGTAGGTCCATAAAAAACCTCCCCTATATAGAGCTTGAAATAACCACTTTACTAATTTTTCCATCACAATTACTAGCACAAGAACCTTCTCTACAATTAATATTTTTAATTAACATCAACATAATTATCACTCTTAGCATCATCACCATTGACATGAATACCAAAACCATTATCACTCTCATCATCATCACTAACATCATCAAAACTAGCATCGATCATGCTTAACATCATCACCATTGTTATCTACCTCAACACCAGTATTAATAATATAGTGGTAACCTTAGCATCATCATCAACAATGAAAAATATATAAAAGGAAGCAAACCAAGATAGAAGGATGATATATTTTTTCTATTCTCTCTCAGAAATTTGAAAATATTTTCATCATTTTGTCCATAGCTTTCTTTTGAACCTAATATTTATTGGAATTTTCAGGACAAAAGTAACATGGACCTAGGTCGTTTATGGGATTAGGTGAACATTCAGTCACTAACCTGCTTTAATCATTAATTAATTACAAATCCATTGTAATTATCCCCCAGGGCCCACTAATCTCCACCCAATTTCCCTCCATGCATTTCCACTATGCGACATACGTTAGATCTTGCACCCCTGGATGTGATAGTGGGCATCCATATTGTGTTGATTTCTTTTCCGAGCTTTACCCACCTGAGAGGATGCGAGATTTGTGGTTTTGATCGGGCCCCTTTCGATTAGGTGGTAGCTTTACGTGAACTCGCATGATCTCATGGAAACACTCCCTGATTACCAAAAGCGGTGCGATGAACCTTAATACCACCTCCCCGTGTGGACCGAAACCATCCACTGTTCATTATGAAATTCCGCGCCAATTCTAGCCATTACCCATTAAAACACTGAAGACCCTCATTTTCACTCTTTTTGCTCATTTTTCACTGAAATACACGTAAGCCTTCCTGCATTTCTCTAAGCATCTGCAACCCAATTTCACCATTGTTTACCTCCCAAACATGCTCTGGACTCCATCCATAGAATTTCCTGATCCTTGAAACCATTATCACCTCCCTACCAACCTATCTTTTTATTCATAAATTGTTTTATTTTGCAGGAGATGACAATGGTAGAAGCTTGGATAAACAGTTTTGGTACTAGTTCCGAAACCTGTTTACTCCAAGATTCAAAAATAAATCTACTCAAAATGTTTTTTTTTTTTTTGGCTGTTCACGAATAGCCGTGGTCACTGGGTGGCTTCTACATTCATAAAAATATCTGAGCTTGATCAAGGGGTCAAGCCCCATGACCAATAGGTAGACCTAACCCCAAGGGCCTCGAGAGAATTGACCTTGTGACCTCCGAAACGGAGAGGCACTTATTTGACCAGTTGAGGTAACCCTTGGGGCTTCTTCTCAAAAAATTTTATTTAAAAGGAAAACACAATTATACACAGAGCAAAAGAAATCATTCACACTGAGGCAATAACTGTTAAAATAGATATAAATCAACAACATCATATCACATTTTCACATGAAGTCAAACAGGTCTTTAGTGAAATTCACTTTTACTAAAGGCGTACATGTATGATAAGAGTAAAAGATACCATATGATGTGATTTACTGTGACTGGTAAAAGTAAAAGTAGGTGACAAAGAATTCATGCTAAAATACTAAACAGAGGAGACAGATAAAGAAATACAAGTCAAAGTGTATGAGATGAAAGTGTATAAGATGAAAGGTCATCAGTAAATATGACATCTAGCGTGAAAATTGAACAATATTCAGCTTTTGTAGGAATAGTCAGCCAACTTCAATAATTTTCAGTTTTTTCAATGTTAGTCACCAACAACGCAACATCAGAATAGTGTTAGATCAACTAGTAGTATTTATTTTGATTTTATAATAATCTATTTTTGTAAAAACAGTTTATGATATTTTCTTAGTTCTACTATTGTATAAATAACTCCCTTCATGAGTTATTAAACGTTGCACTCTTGAAGAAGCATTTCTAAACATTTGATGTAATTGACTTTTCTGAATCATTAATACAAAGCAAAGGATTATGAATTCTATTTTACATAGTTTGTGTTTACTGTAAGTTTTTCCAACATTACTCATTACGTTTTTCTTCATATTCTTATGTCTTACAGAGATAACTAGGTAGGAATAATTGGGTTTCAATATATTCCTATAAGCTTCTGAAGTGATAAGCTATAAAGAGAATGAATTAATGAACCGTTTTTTTAATTAATTCCCTCTGAATGAATAGATCATCAACATCTTTTGTAAGCTTAAGCATATTCTCTTAAACCTTCTGAACATAGTTTAAAGGTTTTCATACTTATGATTATTTAATTTTCAATTTGAAAACTGTGATAATCATATTATTTCTCTGTTTTTTCTCACCACCATACAAGCTATATCATTGGATGAAATTTTATAGCAGCCCTCTACTTTGATATTAATATTATTCACAAGGTTAGGCATTCTAGTGTTATATCTATTTCATACATTGGTCCTCCAAATTAAAACAAAACCCCCAAAACAATTATCTTAGATGCTCTGGCATGATAGATGACCATTATCATCTTAGAAATACAACATCAATCTCGTGCCATTGCCAGGGATTCGAATTTCATTAAGTTTTCCTGGGGAAATGTTATTCATTCTATTCCTTTAAGGTGATTAAAGGTCTAGAAAGATTAAAATCCGTCACTTGGTGACTCCACTAGCCCAAATGGTACTTTTTAAGAACACCAAATCTCATTCAGAATCTGACTTAGTTAATCGTAAGTTCTAAAAAGAGACATCAACCATCTTCTTCTTCCTCTTCAGCCTTGCAGTCTAAAGATTTAGTATCATTTGATCCTTTTAGTAATATTCCATCTGATCCTGATTGGACACAAATACCTCCTAGGGTTTCTAAACTATTAGATAGGGGAGTTGGTTTAGATTCATCTTTCCTCATTCATTCTTATGAAACGCATCAAGAACCCCCACTACCACCAAGATCACCGAAACCTAAGTCTGACTTGGGTCTTCATTTACCTAAATACAAACCAATAGATTTCATATCGCCTACCACTTATACATTAGCTTCCCTTTCTGAATGACCTGAAGCTTCTACTTCTGAACAACCTAAAGAGACCCTCATTGTATATTTAAACCCACTCTTTGAAACAAAAGAGGGTATCCATTCATAGGTCCAAAAGTTGGTTCTTGAGGCACTTTTAAATTTATTCAGGAGATCCCCTCGTTCTTCACCTCCACATAGTCACAACCCCCTCAATTACCTTCTTTTACCTCTTCTTCATCTTCTTCTTCTTCATCCATACAAACACCTCATATACCACCTTATACTATGGCATTCCGACCTATTGTACATGCTAGATATGCAACTTTAGTCTTACCTGCTAACCTTGATTCTTTCCCAGCTGGGTACTTGAAATACCTTCCTAGGTATAATGGAGAAACTGGTCCCTCAGTTGAGGACCATCTTCAAGCTTTTCTAGACTTTGCAGACAACAGGAATATCGAACAAGAAAATGTTTACATGAGATTTTTTGTACAATCACTTGAAGGAAATGTAAGAATCCGGTTTAGGTAGTTACCTATAAATTCCATTAGAAATAGGGAAGAGCTTACAAATATATTTAAAAATCAATGGGGTGTAAAGAAAAATCATCTTTAATTTCTAACTGAGTTTGAAGAACTTAAAAGAAACTTTGGTGAACCTGTATCAGATATTATCGAAAGGTTCAATAAACTTTATCATAATATGCCCCCTGATTGTAAACCCCATGTAGCAGAAGCTAAGTCTAGGTTTTCTAAAGCCTTTGACGATGATTTTGTTGTAATGCTAAGATATAACTTCAATATCTTGAAGATATGCAAACAAATTCTATAGAGGTGGAAGCAAATGGTGTTGCTTCGACTTCCTTGAAAGCTAAACAAGAAAAGGTCCAAAGAAAACTCAAATCTATTCAAGAGGCCTCTAGTTCCTCTAGTTCTTCTAAGACTAAAACAGAAGATTCTAAAAGAGATGACATAACTTCTCTTTTTAGAAACATATCTAATAGAATTTGCAAGATTGAGACTCAACCTAGGATAGTTCAACAAATAGTTACTAGACCCCAAAATCAAAATAAAGGTCAGTATAAAAGGAATCCACAATTACAAATTCTTAAGAGACCTAGTAATGATTAGCAGGTTCCCACTCCCTTACTGATAAATGACCAGCAACCTGATGAAAATATTATGATTATTACTGAAGATATCAATAACATGGATATTTCTTCTAATCAAACAGTTATTATTCCTCTCTCACAACAAAATCAGGTTCAAGAAGATCAAGAATCCTCACACGTTTCTAAATACCACGTGTTCTCTGAATTTTTAATTGTAGAGTTCAACAAGAGATATGATCTTAGGCATAGACCCGGCCCTAGCTCCTAGGAGACTCCAATAATTGAACCTCCTACCAATGTTGTTGAAACTCAAACAACTGTTATTCGACCATTAAATTAGTCAACTGATACTGCTCAATATGATCAAAATGATCAAAATGCTTTGACTACAATTAATGTTGAAAAAGAGTTAGAAATATTTAAAATCCCAATTCCACTTTCAAAACTTTCCAAAAACCCTGGGTATAAAAATAAAGTATCCAAATGGATACAAAACACCTCGATTGATACGGAAAGTGATATCATTAGTCTCCAAGATGAAAAACCAACAGTTGTCTTTGGTCCTAACTCAGATATGATAGTTGAAATAGTGCCTCCTTTCTATGTAACTCTTAAGTCAAATGATTCCATGTTATATAATTGTATGCTTGATCCTAGAGCATCACATAACCTCAACACAAAAACTATCATAGACAATTTAAAACTTGACATAACTAGATCCTATCATGACTTGTACGCCTTTGATTCTAAAAGGGTGCCCTTCTTAGGATTGATTAAGGATTTAGTAGTCACTCTTGCACAAATTCTAGTGAAAAGTCTAGTGCTTGATATAGTTGTCACAGATATTCCTCCCAAATTCGGAATGCTCCTTTCTAGGTCTTGATGTGCCAAATTAGGGCAAACCCTTGAGATGGATATGTCTTATGCCACTATTCTAGTCTATGGGGGAGAAAAACTAAGGTTATAAAGAGAGGTAAGATTTGTGCACACTGTTTGCAAAATAGACCAGCCAAGGAACCATCCCATTTTGCAATTGATCATGATTTTGGCTGCTTTCAACTCTCTTCATACCAAATACATGAAACTCAAGTTAAAATAGAAGATGTAATTGAAAGTCCTATACCAAATCAAATTGGTTTATAGAAACTACAAGTTGTTGTACAATATGGAGCAAGAGATGGGGTAGTTTTAATTTCACCAAAAAAAAGTAAATATCACCCTATCATGTAAACTTGACTTCAAAGTTAAAAATAATGTGGTTGAATACGAAGCTTTCCTTTTGGGACTACAATTAGCCAAAAGCTTAAAGGTTCAAAACTTAAGTGTTTTTACTGATTCAAAACTTATTGTTAAATAAGTGAGAATTATTTTCCAGACTAAGCATCCTAGACTTAGGTCATGTCGAAATGAATTTTGGGATTCAGTCGAAAACTTATTTGATTCTTTTAATTTGACTTATATTCCAAGAAATCAGAATATTCATGCAAATGACTTAGCTGTTTTTGCTAGTTCATTTAAAATTCTTGGTCAAGCCAATTTACTCTATCAAATGCATGTCAAGTACAGACCATCCATCCTAAACAATCTAAAACACTGGCATATATTTGAAGATGATGAAAATTTTAAATCTTTTCTACAGGTTATAGTTGAATTTTGAGTTCTACAAATTGATGAAGATAGAACATAAATAAATGAAAATACAAATGGAAATGATACTTTAAATTTCATTTCAAAAATTGATGATCATGACATTATTCAATTGTCTGACAATTTTATTCCCAAAGGCCTCATTCCTTTAGAAAAATTGTTTGATCAAAATGATGTCCTCCGAAACCCTCAGTTCATTTCTTCACAATATGACATAGAAGAAATTAATATTGGAACAAATGATGATATTAAAAACATCAAAATTTGGGCATCTCTAGATCCTGAGATCAAAGCTCAATATCTTAAGTTACTTCAAAATTATAAATATGTTTTTGCATAGAACTATGTTGATCTAAAATCCTATGATACTTCATTAATACAACATAATATTCCCTTAAATCCAAAAGCAGTTCCTTATCAACAGAAACTTAGGAGGATCAATCCAGCTCTTCTACCAATTGTAGAAAAGGAAATTAAAAAAATGTTAGATGCCCATATCATTCTCCCTCTTAGATATTCTAATTGGGTTGCAAATTTAGTTCCCATTGGAAAGAAGAATGGAGAAATCAAACTCTGTGTGGACTTTAGAAACTTGAACAAAGCATCATTAAAGGATAACTATCCTTTGGCCAAAATGGATGATTTACTTCAAATGGTTTCAGGAGCACAAAGAATTTCTATGCTTGATGGTTTTTCAGTCTATAATCAGGTAGATGTTGATTCATTAGACAGAGAGAAGACAACCTTTACTACACCATGGGTACATTCACGTATGCTAGAATTCCATTTGGCTTATCCAATGCTGGAGCAATATTTCAGAGAGCTATGGACATAGCTTTTGTGGGTCAGGTAAATAAATTTGTGGTCATTTATCTTGATGACATAACTGTTTTTTCTAAATCTGATCAGAAACATCTAGATCACTTGATGAAGGCTTTTGACAGGTGTAGAAAATTTGGAATATCATTGAATCCTAAAAGGTCTCTATTTTCTATCAAAGAAGGAAAACTACTAGGCCAAATAATTTCAAAAAAAGGAGTGGCGATTGATCCCAAGCATGTGTTTTCCATTAAAACATTGACCTTACCTAGAAACAAGAAGGAGGCTCAAGATTTTTTAGGCAAGAATAATTTTTTAAGGAGATTCATCCCAAATTATGCTCAGATTGTAAAAGATATAACTGACATGCTCCGAAAATATCATGAAGTTAAATGGATTGTCTCTTCCAGGCATGCATTTGTTCAAATCAAGAAAGCTATCTCTGAAGCTCCCACCTTGGCCAGCCATGATTACACTAAACCATTTAGTATCTTTAAACCTTTCCCTAATAAACAACCCTTGCCAATGTTCTACTACAAAAGCATGAATATTCCCATGACCAACCCATAGCCTTTCTCAACAAGGTTATGAGAGACATCGAGATTAAGTATGACATAATTGAGAAGCAAGAATATGCCCTTATTCAAGCCTTGAAATCATTTAGGATGTATGTCCTACATTCTCCTATTATTGCTTATGTTCCTAACAGTGTTATGAAAAATGTTTTAACTCAACCAAACACTGATGGAAAGAGAGGTAGATGGATCACTCAAATACTGGAGTTTGATCTAACTATTAAAACTACAAAGCTAGTAGAAGACCAAGGATTAGCTAAGCTTCTAGCTGAATCCAACTGTAAATTGCTCAGAATCAATTATGTTTTAGAGGTACAAGGAAAGAATCCACAAGAACCTTCTCAAACTTCAGATAAGAAGAATACACAAGAACCTTATGTCCATGTATAAGGGGAGAATCCACAAGAACCTTCCCTTCATCCTAAAGAGAAGAATCCACAAGAACCTTTAACTTCATATCAGATGCGCCCTCTATACATTGATGACAAATTTATGCTGTCAAATTGGTCCTAAGACATTGTAAATTTCTTGATCCATTTTGAATGTCTTTCATCATTCTCCGAAAGCCAGTGTAAAACTCTCAAACTAAAATTAGTCGAGTATTGTATCGTAAATGCAAATTTTTACTAGAAAACCCCACTAAATATTTTGTTATTATGTTTAACAGAATCAGAAATTGAAGGAATCATTGACCAGTTTCATACTGGATTTTGTGGAGGAAATTATGCTTGGAGAGAAACATCATATAAGATATTAAGGGGAAGATTTTATTGGCCAACATTTTTCTTACAAGTAGGAGCAAAGTTTAGAGGTTGTATTCGTTGTCAGTTATTTGTCGGTAATAAAAAATTAGTAGCTCTTCCACTGGTTCCATTAATAGTCTCAGAACCCTTTCTCCAATGGGGATTATATTTTGTTGGAGAGATTCATCCCACTTCAAGTAATCAACGTAGATGGATCCTCACTGTAATAGACTACTTCACTAAATGGGTGGAAGCAATTCCAGTGAGAGCTATTGATTCAGTAGTAATCAAATTTATTGAGGAGAACATCTTATCTAGATTTGGTTTCCCAACTCAAATTGTCACTGATAATGCAACAACTTTTTCTAGTGTTAAGATGATTGATTTTTTCCAGAAATATCAGATTCTCTTATATCATTCAATTCCATATTACCCACAAGGTAATGTCCTTGCAGAATCCTGAAATAAAAGTTTGGTAAAGGTAATAAAAAAGACTCTAGCAAATAATAAAAAGAGTTGGGACTCTCATTTAATTTATGCAGTATGGGAAAACAAAATTACTCCAAAGAGATCTACTGGAAAATATCCTTTCCAGTTAGTTTATGGGAAATATCTAATATTCCCTACCAATTTGGCCTTCCCTGTTTTAAACTTCCTACAAGATTCAATAGATGAACCTGATGATTTTTCAAGGAGAATACATCAGATTATTGAACTAAATGAAAACAGAGATGAAGTTCAATAAGTATCAGAATAAGATGAAGAGCCCGTTTGAAAGAACAGCCAGGGAAAGGGACTTTAATGAAGGTGATCTAGTTAAAATATTGGATTCCAGGAGAGAAGAAAAGGGAAAACATGTCAAGTTTGACAACCTATGGTTTGGACCTTTAGCAATTGCTGAATGAAGGGAAACAACATTTTTTGCTGCTAAATCTTGAGGGGCTATATTCCACTTATCCTGTAAATGGAAAGTTTCTCAAACATCACATTCAATACTGAGAAGTTGAAGTAGCTTTCATTACTACCATTGTAAAAACTCTGATTTATTTTACTTTTCAAGTTGTCACTGTGATGTTTTACAGCAAAAGACTCCATAGCCCGAGGAGAAGGCACATGGATCTACAGGTTCTCTGCATTCTATAGGAGAAGTCAGTCCTGAGATGGAGTCGATATTGTAGCATTTTTTGATTTTGGTAAGTTAAAATAAATTAGTCCACAAAATGAAAATATTTTTCAAAAAAATGTTAAGCTAGGAATGGACAAAAAGAATATTGAATAAAAATGTTAGGAAATATTTTCATAAATATGCCCATATCAAAGAAAATTTTAGAATAGATGCCCTAAAAAATAAAGGAAAAAATAAAATGTTAGGTTAAAGAGAAAAGCAAAAATCAATGAACTATGAAAGTGTTGAAAATCTAAATGCAACTACTTTTAATCTAATTCACTTTTGAAAATAATAGTTGTGCGCAGTTTGTTTAGATTCCACACTAGTTTATTTAATCCAATTATATAGTTTAATCATAATTGGATTTGTTTTAAATTGATTGTCATAGGTAGAAAATAGAATTGGCTCAATAGTTTAATCTAAGCCAATGGAGAGAATAAGGTAAAGAGGTAGATTATTCATGAAAATAAATATTGGGTTGCTAGCTTAAATGCACTCTAAAAAATAAGTAAAGAATGTTAGGATAAGTAAAGGCTAGGTAGATTCGATGGCGTTGGTTAGGGTTTTGGCGAACAACGTTTTTGTTGTTTCCGCAGCGGTTCACAAGGTCAATACAGGGGACGAAGCCGATCCAGCGGCAGGGACGACGGCGTTCATTACGGGCAGACGGCTTCTTGTGCATGCGGCTCCAGAGAAATAGCTTGCCTCTTGCAGGAAAACGCCGAAATTTCGCCCAGATCAACGTGGAAATGCAGCGCCGGGGTTAATGGAGTCCCAATATGCTTAGAGGATACATGCAGAGGCCTGTCTCTGGCAGAAGAACGAGGCCCAAATCGGCGCTCCTGATCAAATATGTGGTGTCGTGAGGCATTTAGAGGCCAGACTCTGTCAAATCGCGTGGAGAAAAGGCAGGAGAGGGCTGCATGATGTAGATTCGAACCTCCTTTCAACGCAGGGGCCCAAACTTCATAGGGTCGGCTTGGATCTACTCGATCCATCCCTTATACGAGCCCAGCGCAACCCCAGGCAGCAAACTGAGGGTATCAATCAAAGATCGAGCAGGGTTTTAGCAGATCCAGACAAGCTCAAGGAAAAACAAACAGAAATAGGGCCAGATCTGGATGTTTGCTTACAGCCAGGGCAGGTAAAAAATTCTTGTTTCCAGATTTTGATTAAAACCCCACAAGGAAAAACTCGTTTAGTTTGGGTTCATGCAGGAAGCACCTCCTTGCAGCTGAAACAACAGATTTGGGCTGAAATGGGATACCCAGTTCAGATCCAACATCTGGTCAGTGGTAGGCGGTCTCTCCAGGATCTTAGATCGATGGAAAGCTATGAGATTGGGCCAAGATCAATCATTACCTTAAACCTCAGATTGAGAGGAGGGGCTCTGCCTCAAGGACAACCAAGTTTCTCAGGGCAGGATAAAGGAAAAAAATCTGCAACCCAGCAACAACCAAAAGGAGGTCTATCCTATAAAAACATTCTACAGGGCAGCAGAGACAGAGGGTCTTCTTCAGATCAAGGCGGACACATACCCAGGCCATATATAGTAGATCAATGAGAGCAAACCCCAACTTTAAATTTAGATTCTTCAGGGCTTGACGATTTCATAAAATCCTACGAAACAGAAGCTCTAATATGCCGCTTCCACAGTTTTTGGCCTAAACCTTTGGATCTTTTCCACTGGATTTTCACCAAATGGACCATGGAATGTGATATACATCTATGTTCAAAGGGGTTTTTCATTGTGAAATTTACATCCAAGGAAGTCAGAGACTCAATCATCAGTTCAGGGCCATGGTTTTGGGGAACATCGGGGCTTTTTATGACCCCATGGTTTCCAGATTTCGACCCAAACAAAATGACTGTAACCAAAATGCCGGTCTAGGTCAGACTATACAATCTTCCTCTGCACTTTTGGAATGAACAAGTTCTGGAAGGCATTGGGAACAGCTTGGGGAAATACATCAAAACGAACCTGGACAGGATTGATGAAAGAATCTACACTTTCGCACGTATTTGTGTGGAAGTAGATTTAAGTAAAGGGCTGCCGGATAATATAAAGCTGATCTATAAGCAACAAATCTGGTTGCAAGTACTAGATTATGAAAACATCGCTTTCAGATGTAGGCTCTGTAGGCATACAGGACACCTGCAAAGCTCATGTCCAGAAGACAAGAAAGTAAACAGTAAAAAGAAGCAGAAAGGGAAGCAGAAGAAAAGATGGAAATTCTCTCCCCCAGACACAGAGGAAGAAGAATCAGAAGCAGAGGAGGAAGAGGACCCAGCAGAAAAGACTGAGGCATCTCAAGAAATGGAGAATCAGAAGGGAACCACTCCGAACAACAAGATAGAGGTGACAAGAGTGGATCCAAGCATGGGAAGCACCAAACGGCAGCACCACTCTAATACTTCAGACTCAGATAAAGAAACTGGCCCACAGAATGCAGAAACACAGATAGTCCTTGCTTCGAACGAGCCCACTCAAGGAGAGTGGCGTAAGGTCGAAAAGAAAAAGGGGAGAAAAACTTGAAGTCTCAGCCAGATTCCAGTTTTTTTGCCCCTTTCTTCCTCTCTCCTCCTTTCTCATATTCTTTTTCTTTTGTGCACGTTAGTTAACTAACGTTGTGGTGGGTTCTTATGCACTAGAGCCCTTGTGGCAGATTTCAGACTATTTTCAGAGCTATATGTTGATGTAACTTTTATTATTTTTAATAAAAAGTTACGATTTTTTCCTTTGGAAAAAAGTAAAGGCTAGGTAGAAGAAAGGTTGCAGAAGTACAAGGTTGTTAAAGCATAAGCACATTTATCATGCTTGACCCAATGTTTCAATGTGCAGGAGAAGTTATGAAAGTGTAAAGATGTTCATTAGCTGATTTGATTAACTTCCCCTTATTTCATTTCATCCCCCCACTAGATACTTACTAATTTCCCATTATCCCATCATTTCTTATGAAAATACACTTTTCCCTTCATTTTCACCCTTGCCCTTTGGTTTCACACATTTTCATAGAAAAATACCCTCCAAACTCATTCCTCTACCCAAAAACCCCTTTTCCCTAGTTTGAAACCCTTTCCCTTTGAAAAAGTACCCTTTCCCCTCATTTTAACCTTTTTTTCCCTTAAATTTAACCCTTTTCCCTAGAGATTTCCCTTTGAAAATCATCCCTCACATTACTTAATTAACTCTGCCATATGCCTAAAAACCCATAAAACCCCTATATTCTAATTTTTTTGTCCCCCCCGCATTACCTAACAAACCTCCACTATATTCACATTTTCCCGATATATAAATCCTTTTAACCCAGCCCCTTGGTGCAGTTAACAAACCGCTTCGCATTTAACCTTGGTCCCACTCCCTAACCCATTCATTGTATTTTTAACTTGTTTTATTCATTAATTAATTACAAATCCATTGTAATTATCCTCTGGGTCTCACTAATGTCTGCCTAATTTCCCTCCGTGCATTTCCACCCCGCGACATTAGTTAGATCTTGCACCCCCAGATGTAATGGCGCACATACATATCGTGTTGATTTCTTTTCCAAGCTTTACTCTACTGAGAGCACACAAAATTCGTGGTTTTGCTCGGGCCCCTTTCCATTACATGGGAGCTTTACGTGAACTCGCATGCTCTCATGGAAAAACCGCCCGAGTACCAAAAGCAGTGTAATGAAGCTTAATACCGCCTCCCCACATGGGCCGAAACCATCCATTGTTCATTATTAAATTCCATGCCAATTATAGTCGTTACCTGTTAAAACGCTGAAGACCCTCATGTTCACTCTTTTCGCTCGTTTTTTCACTGAAATCCACCTAAGCCTTCGTGTGTTGTCCTAAGCATATGCAACCTAATTTCACCATTGTTTACCTCTAAACATGCTCTGAAATCCATCCACAGACTTTCCTGTTCCTTGAAACAATTATCACCTCCCTGCCAACCTATGTTTTTATTAATAAATTGTTTTATTTTGCAGGTGATTAGAAGGCTAGAAGCTTGGATAAATAGTTTTGATATTGGTTGCAAAACCTGTTTACTCCAATATTTGCAAAGAAATCTACTCAAAAGGCTTTATTTAGAAGGAAAACACAATTGTACACAGAGCAAAAGAAATCATTTACATAGAGCCAATAACTGTTAAAACAAAGATAAATCAGCGACAACATATCACATTTTCACATGAAGTCAAATAGGTCTTTAGTGAAATTCACTTTTACTAAAGACATAAATGCAGGATAAGAGTAAAATATACCAGATTATGTGACTTACTATGACTGGTAAAAGTAAAAGTAGGTGACAGAGCGTTCATGGTAAAAGACTAAACAGAGGACACAGATAAATAAATACAAGTTAAAGTGTATCAGATGAAACTGTATCATATGAAAGGTCATCAGTAAATATGACATTCAACATGAAATTCAAACAACATTCAGATTTTCAAGGAACAGCCAGCGAGCTTCAACAATTTTCAGTTTATTCAACGATAGTGACCAATAACATAACATCAAAATAGTGTCATATCAACTAGCAGCCTTTATTTTGATTTTATAATAATTTATTTTTCTAAAAGCAGTTTAGGATATTTTATTAGTTTTACTGTTATATAAATAACTCTCTTCATGAGTTATTAACGGTTGCACCCTTGAAGAAGCATTTCCAAACATTTGATGTATTTATTGATCATTAATACAAAGCAAAGGATTTTGAATTCTGTCTTAGACAGTTTCTGTTTCCTGTAAGTTTTTCTAGTATTACTGATTATGTTCTTCTTCATATTCTTATGTCTTACAGAGATAACTAGGTATGAATGATTGGGTTTCAATCTATTCCTATCAGCTTCTGAAGTGATAATCTATAAATATAATGAATTAATGGATTGTTTGTTTAATTAATTCCTTATGAATGAATAAATCATCAACATGTTTTGTAAGCTTAAGCATATAATCTTAAACCATCTGAACATAGTTTAAAGGTTTTCATACTTATGATTAATTAATTTTCAATTTGAAAATTGTGATAATCATATTATTTCTCTCTTTTTTCTCACCATCATACAAGCTATATCGCTGTGTGAAATTTTATAGCAGCCCTCTTCTCTGATATTAATATTATTCACAAGGTTAGGCATTATAGTGTTACATATGTTTCATACATTGGTGTTTCCAGGAAAACTAGTGTCTATTCAGATCTGCTAGTCCCACTAAGATGGGTAGCTATCTTAGAAACAAACAATTCAAAGTAACTTGTGTTTTCCTTTATGGGAGATAGATGAGAGAGAAGCAGAGACCACCAACCTTAGTCTTTCGCTTGGCTCCTTGCTTGTTTCCTCTCTCCTTTGATACAGCTTCGCCACTCCTTTCTCACTTGTCCCACTTCAAAGAACACCTGTAGTTTCAAATCAGTAAAATACTATCAAAGAATAGAGATCTATGATACCATAAACAATGTAGAATCAGATGTACATTAACCATACAAATGCATACACAAATATAAGATTCAGAAATAAGCAAACATATAGAGGAAAAGTCAAATAACTTTATTGATAGAAATAAAAGAGAGGATTAAAACCCAGCTGTCTGATCCAGTGCCATCCTCCTAGCATGAAAGCCCTCTTCACCTCATGAAAAGCTACATCACCCAACAATACAATGTCTCACAGAGAAACCAATAGCACTTCCTCACAAATTACAAAATTCCAGCCTCAGGATCTTTAGGATGAGGGATCCATATATAGATATTTGCAGGGGGGTGAGTCAGCTTCTGGGATTTTTGTTAGTCTCATTTCACTGATAGTTCTTAGTTCCACTAGGAGATTTCATGATCTCTTACTCATCCCTGGGCGAATTCAGAGAGGCAAGTGTCATATGAGCAGTTTCTAGAAGATTCTCTAGGTTTGATTTGTATACTCTCACTCATCGCACCCTATAGAAGGGATTTTTAGTATGCATCACACCCCTTGTGTGTAACAGGTGAGATGCATCGCACCCTCAGCATGGAGCAGTCTATGTGGTCCAGTTTTGACCAGTTCTGAGTAGTTTTTTAGGTAGAACTTCTGGGAAATGATGTAATAGTTGACCTTGATCCTTTAGGGTTTGAACAACACTTTTAGGGGTTTGAGAGCCCTTGGTTTATCGACATATGTGATTGGGGTTGTAGTGCCCAAATATGTCTATAAAAGTTGCCCCCTAAAGCATGAGGTCATAAATCTTCTGATGTCAGGTGAAATGATTTATCATGAGGATCCGAGGTTTTTTGAACTGGAAGGTGACCTGTAATAAGATACAATACAATACATTATCTTCATAATATTTTCATGATCTAGCTAAGGCGGGAATTCCCATTCTTAGCTTTATAAATTCATTTTCATGTACATAGGATGGACAACTGTCTATGTGGCAGGATGATGATTCTGGTAGAGCCATCATCCCTTAGCTTGGATGATTATCTGTGTAGCTATGGAGTACATTTGATGTCTTTAATTTCTTGAATATATCGCAGCCCAGATGGATGATACTAGATTCGGGGTCTTCAAACTCATTCAATCTTCGCCTGATGTACAAGTCGATCCATGTTAAAAGATGTTCTGAAGTCGAACATGGAAAGACATCACCTGATTACTAGCCAATGATGTAGCTATTAACAGGCGCAAGAGGAAAAACCGATAATGATAATGACCCTCAAGGTACTGTAGTACAATTCACATGGTTTGAATACATGAGTTGATGTTGAACACCACACAAAATATTTTGGTCGAGGGCCATTGATGTAAACCTGTAGCCAGAAGTGAGAAACCTACCATTGAGGCATGCAAGCTTCAAAGTACTAAAAGGGTTGTCCCTAAGTCAACTTCTTGGATAATGAGCTAATGTCAATAAGAAGTGACCTGTCATAGGAGAGCCTTAATGAGTCCCACATCTACGACATGGAATAGAGAAAATGATTTTGTGGAGGTGAAAATGATTTGATGATACAAGGTTCAGGGTGGTGGTCATGAAATAATGGAGAGTGAAGGTATTGCAGCGGATGAGGCGTTAGCTGGGCTGGTGAATTCTCTGAGCGACTTCTCTTGAACATATCAGCAACATTGAAATGGATTGGTAGCGTTAACCCAAAAAATGGATGGTACAGAGGACCAATGGTGATATGACCGGTAAATGGAATAACCCAACACGACTCAATCATGGCGATGGAGTGAAAGCGTCATGTTCAGGTTTTCTTCCCTTTTTCCCTAGTCATTGCTGACTAGTACCTCTTTATTTTTGTCAAGCTTGAGGAAGATAACATATGCTTGTTCTATAATTTTCCCTTAAGGCAAACCTGTCACTATGTTTTAACGAGCCTAGCGACAGTGAAACTCGCTCTTGCTTGGATGGACAAGCTTGTCACTATTGTTTTAACGAGTTTAATGACAAATATAACTCGGCCCTTTTCATGTTTAAAGAGTTTGAAAAGAGACAGAAAGGAAACTTCAGTAGTCCTTTTTCTTGGTATAATCCCTTAAGTCTAAAAAAGTATAAAATAATACGAAACGAATGCATTTTCGATAGTTTTAGAGAGCCGAACAAGACAAGCACTCGATATTTTTGTGTAATGATCCCTCAGGTCAAAAAAGATTAAAATATAGAGGAGGGATGGTGCTTCCCCTTACTTTAACGAGTTGGAAAGGCCAGTAGCTTGGCAATCTTTTCATATTTATGAGTCTAAGAAGAGCTTAAAAGAGACTCGTTTTTGAGGAACGAGTGATGTATCCAGGTAGCAACTGGTTCCAGGTAAGTTTGGAACTTCTCAAGAACAACAGTGTAAAGAGGGTGGCTAATAGAATCACTCGTCGCAGTTGTTCGTCAAAGGGGTAAACAATCAATTGGAGGCATATGATCGGATAAAAGAGCGGAAGTGACGGAAAGAACACAACCAAGGTTCGAAAGGTAGATAGAATGGCAATCACAAAGGTTATTTACCGAGGGTGGATTCATTTTTTAATGAGCTTGAATTGGAAGGAACTATGCTTAGCTTCAGTTTCATATTTACACAAGCTTAAAATGAAAAACTATGCTTTTTATAATTTCGCATGCACCCAACATAATGACACAAATCAAGGTGCATGCTCCCCAAGCTTCATTGCATTCAACTCGATGGATTTAATGAAGGTTTACCTTCAAGATCTTTGAAAGACTTGACTTGGATTTTATGAGATCATAATCAAAGACTCGATTCAGAAAGGGAGTTGTTTCATTTTTTAATGAGGTTGACATAGTAAAAAAACTATCCTCATAACCCTTGTTTCATTTTGTAACGAGATCGACACAAGATAAGAACCATCCTCAATGACCCATAGTATCAAAATGGTCAGAGTCCTTATTAATATTTGATGATGTAGAAGATATCATATGATAGGTTTCCATTGTGGCCACTTCCGCCAGATTACTTGGAGGCGGGAGGGAAAAAGTACCGATTAAGGAAGGGTCTTTTAGGAGACCTACTCTGACATTTTGAAGCGATTCAGAACTGATTCAGATTTAAAAAGGAACGCAACAAAATACAGAGATAACCATATACACAAATGTGCAACGGAAACAATGCTTCATTTCATTAATGGAAAATACCGAAATATGCTTACAACCAGAAATGGAGATAAACCAGCTAGGGCGATGGTAGCTTATCTCTGAGAAGAGATGTGGTGACTACATGCCTATGAACTTTGTTACAATGAGGCTCGGAGGCCTATTTATTGTTGAGAAACAATTAAAAACCCTTAACATCCCAAAACCTAACCCTAGAAGATGAAACGCCAAATTGTGGGCCCCGTTTGGGTAAATTGGTACATCAATTTCCCGGGGTCGTAACTTTGGCATATGATCTCTGTTTGACACGTACAATAGCTCGTTAGAAAGATCTATCCGAGAACTACCACTTTAGGGAGGGAAACATCGGTCCATGGACGATGTTGCCCCAGATTTCCCAAAAAATGTCGTTTAGGGCCTCAAAACGGCTCCGGAAGTTCAGGACCCGAAAAATTACTAAAAATAGTAAGTTGTGCTACAATTAAGGAAACTGAAAATGCTGAGAGAAACAATTATGGGGGTCCAGATGGACTTGGCAGGTGGCCACCAATCTCCACCTGGATCATTCCTCCCCCCTTAGGAAGCAATGGTCCCCATTGCGTTGAGTTCCTCCATGAGATGAGGAAACTTTTGTTGAACTTGGTCCCTGGTGAACCACTTGCCCTGTGAAGGAGTTGGCCTGCTTTAACAACTTGATACAATTGGATATTCTGTTGGCGAGTGTGCTTGACCCATGTGTCCATGATCCAATCAGCTGTAGCTTGTTCCATGTAATCTGGATTTAACACTGTGGGTGTGAGTTGTTCTGCAATGTTGGATGTGTCTAGTAATGGTGGAAAGTATGGCTGAAGGCGGGCCACATTGAACACTGGATGCAGGCCAAGGAATGGGGGAATGTTGAGCTCAAATGCATTGTCTCCCACATCCTTAGTAATGGTGTAAGGACCATATCGAAGTGGTGTCAGTTTTCGATAGGCTCCAGTAAGACGTTCCTTTTGCAAATGCAACCAGACTTTGTCACCCACCTGAAACTTGTGTGGCACCCGATGTTGATCATGTCGCTGCTTGTACTTGGCATTTGATTTCTCTAGAATGTCATGGACCTGCTGGCGAATATGTTAGATGTGCTCAATGAAGCTGGTTGCCTTATTTGTTTCGAACTAGACATGAGTTGAATCTGTGTGAGTAGCTGCAAATGGCATGGCCACATCAATGGGGCATAGTGGCTGGAATCCCAAGACCACCTGAAAAGGGTTGTGGCCAATCGAGCTGTGAAGAGCTTGGTTGTAGCTGTGTTGAACATAGGGGAGGCTCTCATCCCATGTGCGTGGATTCTTTGAGTTATACATGTGCAGAATGTGCACAATCATCTTATTGATAACCTCTGTCTGGCCATCAGTTTGAGGATGGAAGGCTGTGGACTTAGTGAGTTTGGTGTCCAGCATTGACCAGAGACTGGACCAAAATGTATTGAGGAACCGACTGTTCCGATCTGAGATGATAGACTATGGGGTCCCAAAGTGCACCCACACTTGTTCAAAGAAGAGTTTAGCAGTGGCTTCTGCTGTGATATTCTTCTTGCATGCCGCCATAATGGCCATCTTTGAGAACCTGTCAACGACCACAAAAACACAGTCATTTCCATGTTTAGTGGAAGGAAGGCCTGACATGTAATACATGGAGATGGATTCCCAAGGTCGAATAGGGGTAGGTAGCGGGGCATAGAGGCCTTTCTTCTTGATGGTTGATTTGGCAATGGCACAGGCAGTACATGATCTGATGTACTTCCCAACATCCTGTCGAAGATTCGGCCAATAGAAATACTTTTGCAGCACTGCCACCGTCTTCTCAACCCCGAAATTCCCAGCAGCCCGACTGTAGTGTGCTTCCCAAATCATCTTGGCACGCTTGCTAGAAGGAACACAAAGGTGACCCAGGTGGCATAAAAGGGCATCCCTGGAGGTGAAAATCTGCAACCTGCCGACCCTCCAAGAGTGTCTGGTATGTGTGGCCGAATTCTGGGTCGCTTTTGTAGAGAAATGGCCAATCAGAAGTCTCGTGCCCGCAAGAGTTGAGCACGGTGGTTAGCCCCATGATCGGTGGACGACTGAGGCAATCTGCAACATTATTGGTGCTGCCCTTTTTATACTTGATATTCAAGTGAAACTGTTGCAGGTATGTAGCCCACTTCTGATGGCGATCATTCTGCAATTTCCCTTGGGTCTGTATGAACTGCA
>APFE031753212.1:154552-188141 GCA_000404065.3 Pinus taeda
ATGTCACTTCCACAAGTATGGTTGTCCTAATAATACATCACAAACTTCAAGGGGAGCAATGTCACATAATACCTCATCCGTGAAGGGCTTGATTTTGTATGGAAGGCGACACTGCTGGCTCAGGTGAAGATCCCGTCCTTGGTGAAGCCACCCAATGGTGTATAGTTGTGGATGTGTTGTGGTCGATAAGCCCAACTGCTTCACGACCTCTACCGAAATGAGGTTCTTTTGGCTCCCACTATCGACAATGAACTGTAATGGGGAGCCCTTTACCCACATCTGGGAGTGGAAGAGACGCTCCTCCTCCTCTAGATCTTCAGGTTCATTTTTCTGGATCTTGGCAGTAGCAACAGTGGCGTTGGGATCTGCATCAATGATCTGTTTTCCTTTGTCATTCCCCTTGTCGGGTTCTGACTCAAAGTCGAAACATGCATCTAATTCTAAAACCTTTAGCTCAGCCACTAATGACTGCTTGGCCCGACACTCACTTGTGTTGTGAGTGGAGCTCTTATGGAACTCACACCATTTTCCCATGTCCTTTTTCAGCTTTGCGGTGCTGTTCTTTGCTTGCAGCTTTGGTGGGTTGTCTTAGGATGCCCCGCCTTGGCTTTGTCCTTTGTTCTGTGATTTAGGGGCACCTTTCCCTTGATTTAGATTCACAAATCCAAAGTCTCGCTTCTTTTATTTAAACTTTTGCTCGCCCTTAACAGCATATCGGTATGCTGTGCCGAGCGAGGAGATGTTCAGGAATTCTATTTCTTCCTGGATGTACTTGTGTAGGCAGCTACGATATTTGAGTATCAAATGCTTCTCTGAATCCTTAATTCCCAACTTTGTGTGAAATGTATGGAAAAGATTGGTGAACTCCAACACGTCTTGGTCCCTTCCCTGCCGCAGCGTGGTCCACTTTATGTATTCATCCTCATAGCTTCCGACAGGGTAGTACTACTCCTTGATGGCGTCCCAGAATGAATTCCAGGTGGGTGCGGCTGAAAATAGTGAGCTGGTACTTTCATCCTTCTGCTCGAGTAGGTTTCCCACCAGTGCTTGACGTGGGGGGCTTCTTTGAGAAGAGCAAAAACAATCTTTTCCCGACTCGAAAATTCATGAACAGAAAAATAACCCTCTAGCAGATTTAACCACTTATCTACAGCATCTGCGTCTCTCTGACCCTCGAATATGGGGATTTCAAAATTAACTTGTACCTTAAAGGACGTGGTGTTTCCAGAGTAGCTGCTGGAAGCCGATGCGTCACCTCTAGGTAGCCGCTGAAGGATCTGCGCAAAGCTATCCATCATCGCATTCCTTTGCCACTCGAGGAAAACTTGGATTTAAATGGTAATGGGAATCCCTCCCTAAGTTTTTATGTTGGAAAATTTGGTTGGCAAGGAATTGTGCCACTTTTAGAGATCATCATCCTATTATGACAGCACTAAGCTTGTGCACTAAATTTGGAACCCTGGACACCTTGAAACACAAATGGTTAATCAAGCTAGAGGATTCTAAGAAAAGAAATGTTGCATCTATTAGAAAAGCTAATCGAGTTGACCACAGTTGGCTTCTCATATTTATAGATCAAGAATTAGCAAATTGGAAGGAAAAAGGGAAGCTAGATACTTTAATTTTGTGGTGCCTCAAAGAAAATCTAGGGGTGGAAAGAGGGTGAGCCATATTGTATAAGCCCCGATGAAAATTGGTAACAAGGTATGCATGGGTTTGGGATATATGACCAATAACTAGGCAAAAATGCATGACATGTTGCGAGGTTTGCTTCTAGCTAAAGCCATGTGAGTGACCAATATAACCATCCTAGGGGACTCTCTTATTAATATTCAACATCTTCATACTTAAATTTCGCTGAGAGACACTCACTTGGAAAACCTTTTGAAGATAATAACAATGCTTCTGGATGCATTTCCTCATAAAGCTTTCTTCCACAACCCAAGAAGCCAAAACATACTCTCTTATTAATATTCAACATCTTCATACTTAAATTTCGTTGAGAGACACTCACTTGGAAAACCTTTTGAAAATAATAACAATGCTTCTGGATGCATTTCCTCATAAAGCTTTTTTCCACAACCCAAGAAGCCAAAACATAGAAGCTAATCAGAATGCTAATCATGCATGCCAACTCTGTGCCAAGCAACTTGAAACCAATGGAGAACAAGTATGGTGCAATCTATCATAACACCAAAGTCATTAATATTCTAGTGAAGGACTCTAAGACTCGTGCTCAAATAATAGTCTCACCCCAAAGGGAAACCTTAAATAACACTATTTTTCTCACGAAGAGAATTAAACAAACGGTGGAAGAGAACCCAATTCATGTTGTGGCATCCTGTATCTATTTACAACATGCAAGTGATGCAAGTCCAAATCCCTTGCAATGCCAGATTTTAATCTACTCGCCACAGTTCGAGTACAAAACATGACATCTACTTAGAATGATGATTGCAGACCGTCGGCAGGAGATTATGAAAGTTGATGTGGCCATAACTCCTCTCGCATGTGGATTAGACTGGTGGAGGCATAAATTCATAACTCGGAATTCCCATAAGCAAATGGGTCTTTCCATTTTAGTTTTCACTCCAGAGAGAATATGTCATTGACTTTCTCAAATCCCATGGCCTCCATGGCAATGTGAGGTAGGTGATGCACAATTTACATTTGAGAGTCTCTTGGTTAAATTTTCGTTGTGTTTTGAATCAAATTTTGTCAGTGTGCTTCATAATTGCATGATTGGGCCGACATTGAAGCATAATTCTGCCTATAGCTCGTCAGGAGGGGCTTTTACTAATTGGGTTTGGGTTTGGCACACTGAATGTCCCCTAGAAGAAATCTATGTTGTGTGTGGGTTTGGTAAGGTGTCGGACGGGCAAAATTTGGTGGCTTAGGTGAGTAAACACTGACGGCTATGGCATATCCTATGGCCTCCATGGCAATGCCAGACAAGTGATTCAAAGTTTATAATTGAATGCCTCTCAGTTATTTATGTCTTGTATTATGCATCAATTTCTATAAGTAAGCTTGTTAGCTATTCTTCTAAGTTGACACTATGGTAGCTCCCAAACTTTGCTTCTCTGGCCCGAAGGAGTAGTGTTTTTCCTAATAGGGCCTGGTTGAAGTCTTATGATTGTCTTCCAAAAAGGCATTTTGTGGCCAACAAATATAATAAGGGGATGATCTTGCTGATCTAGGCAGCTCTCGTTGCAACTGAGTTGGTCTTGGTGGTTTCTCTGCTTTCAATTCTACATAGGCTTATTGTTGACTTGGTAGGGTGTTGTGCCTTTACTCATACTTGCAACAAGAAAGGATCCGAGTAGAGGGGTGCAAACGTCGGAAGCCAAGGAGAGGGCAGGTGGCACAATGTGGAGAGATCACATAGGAATGACAAACAAAATCAATGGCATTGAGAAAACCAACTATGGTTGCATAGACAGATGGTCAATCAATTGAGGCAGAAAGCTGATGTGCTCTAGGTGGACCTAATTGTAATAAATTTGAAACTCAAGGGCCAAATGTTGACCAATGTGCAAGTGCTAGAAGAAAACCACTCTCTTAAGGCAAAATTTGCTATGCAAGATGATAAGCTCAGGGCCCTTTGTAGCCAATTAAGGTATATCCGGGACCAAATTAACATTTTGAACACTAGGCTCAACCTTAGTGACAATGAAACTTGGAAACAAAGTGAGCAATGCCTAGACCTCAACTGACCAACAACTGGGGAGGTAGACAATTGTAACTTACATATGTTGTCCTACAGATTCGACCTTTTACTAGGTAGTTTTTGTCATATTTACACCTTCGAGAAACTTTTGAATTTTGTCGTAGTATGTAGTCCAATAAGAATGTCAATAGGGAGTACCTAGACCTCAACTAACCAACAACTAGGGAGGTAGAAAATTGTAACTTGCATATGTTTTCTAGCAAATTCTGATTTTGCTGGAGAGTTTTTGTCATATCTACACCTTCAATAAAGTTCTAAATTTTGTCATTGTTCTTAATATAAAAAGAATGTCTTTAGAAAATTCTAGTTCCAAAGGCAACAAATGATGATCCTACTATAAACTTCCCCGTATACACCCTATAACCGAACACAGATTTAATACAAATCACTCATTTCTCTTTAAAAAAAAAAACTAAACAAAACATGTATAACATTCATATATAAAATTTGTATGTACTAATAATAATAGTAAGCTATCATAATTGCCGAAGCATTGAATACCATGGACCGAAAACCATAGCGTCCAAAACCAAGGACTATGGACCGAAAACCATCGCGTCCAAAACCAAGGACTATCATATAATTGTAATATGCAACTCTATGTTTTGGAAGAAACAAATCTTGATTACTAATTTTGAGATATATATATAATGAAAATTATGTTTTTTCTTTGGGAAAAAAATATTAATTTAAATTTATCTTATCAGATAAACAAAAAAATATAAAGTAAAAATAATAATAATAATAATTTATTATTTCTCCAATAAATGTGTTGATACTCTAGCTCAGCGCTCAACTCATTTTGAAAACATTTCTGATAAAACTTACCACCTTTGTTTAATATGCATCCATTTGGAGTATCTTAGTTTTGAACCTCTATATTCACATTTACCTCAGCTCTCAACTCATTTTGAAAACATTTCTGATAAAGCTTACCACCTTTGTTTAATATGCATCCATTTGCTATATCAAAATTTTGAACCTCTATATTCACATCAAGAAAATGACATATATCAGATACTATGACATTTATCATGAATTTTTTTTCTTTGTATGTTATAAATGGTTAGAAATTTTGACTTAACTACTTTTCATGAAATTTTAACTTACTATTAATAAATTTCACATAACCAACTAACCTTAATCTACACCTATATTATATATGCTATTTAATTTATATATAAAATAATAATAATAATAATAATAATTAATTAAGACTCAAGAGCGAGAAATTAATTCTTAAATTTTCCTGAAAAATGGCAACACAACCAAAATTCAATAAATTAATTTAATCAATCAATGGAATTGATGACCCTGCATTGTTCATGTCGATCGGGTACAGCCCCTGGGAGAAACTCTCTCTCGTACCTACAGAATAATCGTAGATCGTATAGGTTTTTCCCAAACGTCATATAGCCTCTGCTCTGGGTTGGAATTGGAATCCAAATTCCCCTCTGCAAAGAAGTAGCAGGAAGGTTGTTTGGAATTGGAATCCAAATCCTCCTCGGCGGATTAAAGGTTGTGCCAAAAAAGGCTTTGGTCTAGTGGCCATACCCAACTCTTTCTCCTTCGTCTGAAACCCTATAATAGAAACTCCCATCTGTTTGGGGTAATGATAACTAGCCATACAAGACTCTTTCTCCCTCGTCTGAAACCCTAGAGCAGAAACCCCATCTACAGAAAACTTGAAACAAAACAATAAACATAAGCATACATTATATTCTATGGATGCAGAGAATAAGACTGCATAATGGGCAGCACTGTGTTGGAGGGTTTCTAAGTACCAATTTGATTTGCATATCAATTTTGGCAAAAAGAAATTCCCTCTTGGATGGAAACCCAGAACCCATCACAAGGCAAAATAAGCTAAACTAGAAGTGAGAGAGAGAGAGGGAGTCATGCCTGGTAGAATAAATGTTAACGAAGATGAAATGAGATCAGATCAGGGCAGTGCATGGCAGTCGCAACATATATAGCAGCAAAAAATGCAAGGAGGAGCAGATACAGCTAAACTAGAAGTAACTGAGAGAGAGGGAGAGTCATGCCTGGTAGAATAACTGTTAACGAAGATGAAATAAGATCAGATCAGGGCAGAGCATGGCAGTACTAACATACATAGCAGCAAAAATGCAAGGAGGAAAAGATATAGCTAAACTAAAAGTAACTCAGAGAGAGGGAGAGTCATGCCAGTTAGAATAACTGTTAACGAAGATGAAATGAGATCAGATCAGGACAGAGCATGGCAGTAGGAACATATATAGCAGCAAAAATGCAAGGAGGAAAAGATATAGCTAAACTAGAAGTAACTGAGAGAGAGAGGTAGAGCCATGCCTGGTGGAATAACTGTTAACGAAGATGAAATGAGATCAGATGAGGGCAGAGCATGGCATTAGGAACATATATAGCAGCAAAAATGCAAGGAGGAAAAGATATAGCTCAACTAGAAGTAACTGAGAGAGAGGGGGAGAGCCATGCCTGGTGGAATAACTGTTAACGAAGATGAAATGGGATCAGATCAGGGCAGAGCTTGGCAGTAGGAACATATATAGCAGCAAAAATGCAAGGAGGAAAAGATATACCTAAACTAGAAGTAACTGAGAGAGAGAGAGAGGGAGAGCCATGCCTAGTGCATTGTTCATATCGATCGTGTGCAGCTCTTTGGAGTAACTCTCTGTACCTGCAAAATAATCGTAGATCGTATGGTTTTTTTCCCAAACGTCGTAACCTCTGGTCTTGGTTGGAATTGGAATCCATACCCCCCTCTGCGAAAAAGTAGCAGGAAGCTTGTTTGGAATTGGAATCCAAATCCTCTTCGGCGGATTAAAGGTTGAAGGCTTTGGTCCAGTCGTTCTTCACGAGGCCATCTGTATGGGATAATAATAACTCTTTCTCCCTCGTCTAAAAACCTAGAGCAGAAACCCCATCTACAGAAAACTTGAAACACTACAATAAACATAAGGATACATTATATTCTATTTGAATTAATGAATGCAGAAAATAAGAATGTATAATGAGCAGCACTGTGTTGCAGGGTTTCTACGTGCCGATTTGATTTGCAAATAAATTTTGGCAAAGAGAAATTCCCTCTTGGATGGAAACCCATCATAAGGAAAAATAAGATAAACTAGAAGTAACTGAGAGAGAGGGAGAGTGATGCCTGGTAGAATAACTGTCAAGGAAGATGAAATGAGATCAGATCAGGGCAGAGCATGGCAGTAAGAACATATATAGCAGCAAAAATGCGAGGAAAAGATATAGCTAAACTAGAAGTAACTGAGAGAGAGAAGGAGAGCCATGCCTGGTGGAATAACTGTCAACGAAAATGAAATGACATCAGATCAGGGCAGAGCATGGCAGTACGAACATAAACAGCAGCAAAAATGCAAGGAGGAAAAGATATAGCTGTGAAAGTTCTCCCATTGCTTTTTGAACAACTCTTACAGCCATATCTTCTGCTTCTTGCAGTTTACCCATGAACACCGAATCCACAGATCCCTTAATGCCCAATCTGCCCATTAAACGTGCTTTCCTGGGCTTCTGATATCCTGTAACAGCTCTTCCCTTAAGGCAATCAAGAATGCCATATTTCAAACCCTAAGTTGCTGCTCATATTGAAACCCAGATCTACAGAACTGAGCCCACACGGCTAAAGTCAACCCTCCGATTCTTCGCGTTCCTAATAAGTGGAGGAAGGTGAGCTGTCGTTGTCACCCCGCCCCATAGCTTGCGTCGATTGGCACATGAAAGACATGGAGTGGGCATGATAAAATTTGATTATGAAAAATGACAGGTCCGAGAGTCGGTGCCGACCATTAAAAATATGTAATTTGGCAAATTTTGAGAACACAGACCCAGTTTAGTTATGAAAAATTACTACAACGACCCAAAAAAATGTAACTTCACAAAATTTTACATTGTAAATAAATTTAACGTTATCTTTTTAATTAGAGTAATATTTATTTATTTATTTCGGCGGAATCGCTTTAAGGCCTCTACACGATTCAGGTGACCTGGAACATGAGACGGTGTGGTGACCTATATATCTTATAGGTGTGGGTAGAGTGCTTTAGGTGTATGCCTAAGGGATAGTGACAACGGGATCTGCAGCTTTATGTGTGACAAATACCATGTTTGTTGGGTAGTGTGCGTTAATGTAGGCTTTTCCTATTTCATATTTTATAGGAATTTTAATGTGGCGTGACATGGGGCTGGTATAAGGCGATACAGCACGTCATGGGGTTGGTATAAGGCGATACAGCACGTCATGGGCCGAGGCGATACAGCACGTCGCTATTTTTTTTTCTCTTTCATCACCTAGCGGCGTGTTGTATCGTCTTATACCGGCCCCATGTCAAGCCGCATTAAAATTCTTATAGGGTATGAAATAGGAAAAGTCGTTAATGTATATACTTAATCAAGTTGTTCCGGATGTGAATAGGAAATGGGTAATTTCTTCTTTGATTAATATCAAGTTGAAATATACACATCCTGTATATATCAAATAAAAGTTATATGGTGGTAATGTTATTGTTTCGTTTATATTTTTTTCGGAAAATTGTTGTAGAGAAATTGTTGTAGGAAACTATGTATTAAGGGAGTATAATTGAAACAAATAAAAAAAATGTAATGGTTTAGTCATACTTGTCTAAATGATCAACTAAAGATAGATGATCAATTTCCAATAAGTGACTTATAATAGAATATGGGTGGGACTCTTATGATAGAATACCTGTGAGACATTTGCAAATCGATTCCAAACACCAAAACTTCAAAGGTCAAAGTTGGTGATGGGACTTGCTTTCATATTGTTTGTATCCTCCTACACTATGGGCATATGGGGGCATATAAGTGATGCCTCTAGAGATTTTGAACACATGTGAGACTACTTGCAAATAGACTCCAAACACCAAAACTTCAGAGGCCAGAATTGGTGATGAGACTTGCTTTCATATTGATTGTATCTTCCTACACTACCGGCATATGGGTAAAATTATTCTAAAGAGTTAATTAATATTTATTTTTTATGATGATGTCATTCATAGAAGTAAATTTTTTTAATATATATTATATATATGTTTAACTTATATATTAATTCTTTTATAATTAATAATAATAATTAAAAATAAAAATACGTTTTAGCTAATTTTGATTTTGTTTTTTTTACAATATCTTTAGTTATTATAAAGCTTTTTTATGCTTATCAATATTCATTACTTAATTTAATTTGTATAATTCTTTAATTGTAATTACAATTTACTTATATATATTATTTCTATATGTAATATTATTTTTGGATTATCGTTCTTTCCAAAAGAGACACTAAACATATATTAAAATGAAATACTCTAAATTAATACCTTGCATGGCTTTAGGAGCGAGCTCATCATGTTTTTCATTTCCACTTGCTTTTTCCTTCAAATTGTTTTGCAATGTTTTACTTTTAGTTATGGCTTCATGAGTGAGCTCTTTTTGCTTCAAACTATTTTGTAGCGTTTTATTTTTAGTGTTATAGTAGTAGTTATTAGATTTAATTTTGGCTCTCTCTTAAATTAATCTCGTGAATTACCAATTCACCATAGTAACAATGTTATATATATATAATCAACAATTACTTATATTTTTGGTGTTATATATATAATCAACAACTACTCATCTATGTAAAATCTTGCAAATGCAAACCTTTCACAAAAATTAAAATATCAATTAATGTTTACTTAAAAACAACTTCAACATATTACTAATTAAAATTAGAACTTCAATTTTCAAAACACAAACTAAAGTAGATTGCTACAATTTGCTTTAATACTAATGAAAACCCAAAGACAAACTAAATAAATTTTTTAATTTATTTTTGAAAAAACTTGAGACAAATAGTTATAGCACTTTTGCTTATCCACAATTAATAAATAAAAGCTTTTTTTTTAAGACTTCTATGGATAGTTTTTGTTGAGTTACATTTCAATCCAAAGTAGTGATCATGTTTTGTCGTCGTTTCAAGTCGCAAAGGGCTATCATCAGGGCTTTAGAAGAGCAATAGCGAAATAGTTAAAAAAAAACAAGAACAAAAGAAAAAAGATCGGCTAACAAAAAAAACCTAAATTAATGAAATAATTACTTATTATTAATTAATAATAAAAATAAATAACATATATTTAATTAACTAATACTATACATAATATTAATTATAATAATGATTATTTTTATAATTTATAATTTTAATTAATTAATTTTTTATTTTTTTTGTAGCTGGGTGGACTCTGATTTACATGTTCCATTAAGTACCCCTCAACAGGGGAAGGGTAGCCCAAGATTTGAACCCAAGACTTCCGGTTCGGTGAGACTTCATTTCCATGGCCATTGCCGCTTGAGCTACCCCATGTGGACATTAATTAATTAATTATTATTTGTAAACAAAATAATAATTAATTATTATTATAAATAAATAAATAATAAAAACCCTAAAATACATAAATTACTATTCTAACAACAAATCAAATCATAGTTTATGTATAATAATCATTACTAGTAATTATTTATTTATAATAATTATAATTATACTTATCTATAATCAATCATAAATAACTTAGAGAAGTGAAAAACCTAATAAATCTTATAATGAAATAATTAAAAAATAGTAATTTATTAATATTTAATATAATGAATAATAATAATTACTATAATAATTAATTAATTTATGATAATTATTAATAATAACTATTTATTCATTTATAATAATAGATTAGTTAACTAATATTATTTTATAAAAGATGGGAGAGAAAACAATCCTTGAGATGTTATTCCTGTGACAAATTGGAAGACCTAATCTACCCATTAAAGGAAGTCAGTTTCCATTGATCTCGATCCCATTGTCCATGTTGAGGTTATGGGGATGCTTCATAGTCTCAAGAGCCTCCCTAATTTTTTGTTGAAATATGACAACAAGAATATTCCAATTTAATTTGTCCTTTAATATAAATTGTGAATTAAAATTGAATTTAGTCTTAACAGTTACTTGAAAATAATTAGTTAATTTATTTTAAATTAATTAGTTGGAGAAATTCAAGTTAGAAGTCTCTCTGAAGTCATGCAAGAGTTATCCCTTAAATTAAGGAGATAAATTTGAGTTATCCCTTAAATTAAGGAGATAAGTTTGAGTTATATTTGAGTTGTAATTAGTTAACTCAGTTTATTTAGTTAAGTCCAGTTAAATTAGTTCTAAATTGTTTGAGGAACTAATAGAGAGTTAACAGTCAGTTGATGCATGCATGCACTCCACTAGTGTTACTCCAATTAACTGAATATTCCCTCATCAGAAACTCATGCATGTATATTATGAGAAATACTCAGTTGAGATTAAAGTCAAGGATAGTGTACTATCAGTTGCATGTGTTTTCTCAAAGAGAAAACTCATGCATGCAGTTAAGGATTCATCCTTAAAGGATTGCGTAGTTTTGGACGTTGATCATCCACTGGGTAGGAAGTGTTCCACTTGGTAACAAGAGAATCATCCCTAACGAACAACACAAGGAAATAGGAGCTTGGAGGGCAAAGAGGAAAGCTAGAGAGAAGCCAGGATTGCATGTGAGCATCTGTGAGGATTGAGCTGAGAGCTAGCTAACTGTGAGAGCTAAGGCTTTGTATAATTCCTATGTATTTCCACCTTGTATGATAATACAGATAGTGGGGTTTTTAGCTGAGGTTTTCCCCAAAGTATTTTCATGTGTATTGTGCATTGATTCTTCTTCTTCTGGTTATATTGTTCATCTCGATCTTTAATCTTCCGCAAAATTGATAGTAGAAGTAGGTTATAGTATTCTGCTTTAATTTATATTGTATTATCGGGTAACCTACAACAGATTTTTTACATGGTATCAGAGCTAGATTTGTAGAAAATTTCTAAATGGTATTGGAGCTGTAAACAGTACACTGAGAAGAGAATTTGAAGTTTGAAGTTCGGGATTGCAAGGGCAAATCGAATTCATATCAGACTTCAAGGTTGGTCAATGGTGTTCTATGGCTCTAGACTCAAGTGTGCCTTGGAAGGTAGCTCAAATTACATAGCATGGAAAGATAGAATGGAGGTTGTATTAAAACACAATGGCTTAAAGGAATTCATTGGTCAAGAAATCCCAAAGCCAGATTCAACTAATGCATAAGAGTTGGCTGAGTGGAAGAAGTGTGTGGCAAAGGCGAGACGGATCATCCTTGAGGGAGTTCGAGACCATATTGTCTAGAGTCTCCATTGGAAGGATACTCCATTTTCAATGTGGAAGACATTGAAGGACCTCTACCAAAACAGTAGCGACCAGAGGAAATTGACGCTCAAGGATAAGCTTCGAAGAATCAAGATGGAGAAGGGAAATACTATTTCCACATATCTGAACAAGCTCACCGCCTGTAGAGATGAGCTTGGCTGTGTGGGAATAACTACTGCCGATGATGATATGGTGAGCCTCGCTCTCCTTGGCCTTCCAAAGAGTTGGAATAGCTACCAGGACTCTGTGAATGGAAGGGAGAAACTACCGGATTGGGAACGATTGTGGTCGGATCTTATGCAAGAAGAGCACACGAGATGGTTCTTCATCCAAAAATGATGATGAAGAAAATCTGGCCTTAGCAAGTAAGGCAAGGAAAAGGAAGTGGAAGGCTTCCCATTTCAAATCGAATTCTTCTCATGGAGGGAAGAAGGTTGACATGTCTAAAGTAAGATGCTTCAATTGTCACAATATGGGACATTATGCAACTAATTTCTCATCGAAGAAGTCCAAGAAGGGATCCTCGAAAATTCAGAAGGTGAGGCATTAGCCTCTCAATTCGAAATGGACTTTACCCTTATCGCATGCATGGTGTCATCGATGATGGGTTGTGTCTGGTATCTTGACAGTGGAGCCTCATTCCACATGACCGATGATAAAAATTTATTCAGTGCCTAGGAGGAGAAAGACCTCAAGATGTGCATAGAGATGGGTGATGACAGAAGGTATAGTGTTTCAGGAGTGGGCACAGTTGTTTTTTAGAGGGAGCATGGAGCTCCTCTTACCTTGATAGATGTGACGTATGTGCCTAGACTGAAGAAGAACTTGGTATCAGTCACGATATTGGAGGACAAAGGCTACGATGTTGTCTTCAGTAAAGGAAAGGCGTTCCTGAGACACATAGCCATGGGTCAGAGCAAGAGGATAGGGATTCGAATGAAGAATCTCTATAAACTAGAGGTAGATGATTGTGCAACATTGAGTACGAAAGCAAAATTGGTGCAAAGCCAAGACATTGGCAAGTTGTGGCATAGGCGGTTGGGCCATTTGCATCATGGGGCTTTGAAGATAATGCAGCAGATATCTACAGGACTTCCAAAAGGTAAACTTGAGTAAGTTGACACATGCAAAGGTTGTACCTTGGAAAAGTACACCAATTCTTCCTTTCATGATCGAGACAGTCGAGCAGAGGTTATCTTAGAGCGATTTCATACTTATTTGTGTGGACCATTCTCGACGACATCCACAGTGAAGCAAAGGTATTATGTGATTTTCATTGATGAGTATTCTCGTAAATGTTGGATTTATTTCATGCAGAAGAAGAACCAAACTTTCACAAAGTTTTGTGAGTTCAAAGCTTTGGTCGAAAAAGAGTCAAGGAAGAAGATCAAGGCCTTGAGAAGCGTCAACGGTGGAGAATATGTCTCTCAACAGTTTAAGGACTTATGTGTAGCAGAAGGAATTAAACGAGAGTTGACGGCACCTCATAATTCACAGCACAATGGGGTGGTCGAGAGAAAGAACATAACTATTGTAGGGGCATCACGGGCAATGCTGCATGACCAAGGCTTACCACTTCACTTGTGGGCTGAGGCATGCAACACATCGATCTATTTGCATAATAGAAGCCCACATCGCATACTTGGGATGAAGACACCAGAGGAAGCTTTCTTTGGTAAGAGACCAGATGTAGGTCACTTCAGGATCTTTGGCTCATCGGTATATTTCCATGTGACAAAGGATGCACGAAAGAAGCTTGAGCTGACAACAGAGTTGGGGATACTTGTGGTGTACATTGATACACCTCACAACTATCGAGTGTACTTGCCTACCAGTCAGAGGACAGTGCTTCGCAGAGATATCAAGTTTGACGAGTAGAAGGCCATGCGAGTTTCCCTTGAGAGGGAGCTCCAACTACAAGTTGTGGAGAAACCATTGGTTCCTAAGGAGGAGGAGCCTCAGACTAATGCGGAGCAACCGCATGCAGAGGTTCCAGGAGTGGAGACATCCACTCAAGCAGAGTCTTCCAAAGATGGACGGAAGTGCACAAGAGAAGCTAACAGATTGTTGGAGGATGCAAGAGAGAATGTGGGAGCACCATCTTCTCATCGCAGATAGAGGAGGCCCCCTGAGAGGTACACTGGATATATGGCCCTTGCTAGGGAATGTGTTGAGACCAAGCCATCTTCCTTTGAGGAAGCAATGCAGCAGCCGATTTGGGTTGATGCTATGGTGGAAGAATATGACTCCATAGTTCGTAATAGTGTTTGGGACGTGGTTCTGAGACTGGAGAACAAGTCAGCTGTGAGTTCCCATTGGCTTTACAAGGTAAGGAAAGTTGTTGATGGTAGTGTGGAGAAGCATAAGGCAAGTTTTGTTGCCCATGGTTTTTCACAGGTCGAGAGGATCATGTTGTTGCAGTATATTTCGACAGAGGAGCAAGACACTGACATTTTGACAAAGGCATTGTCAAAATGTAAATTCTAGTTCCATAGAGACAAGATTGGGGTGGCAAATAATCTGTTTCTTGTTGAGAGGGAGTGTTGAAATATGGCAACAAGAATATTCCAGTTTGATTTGTCCTTGAATTAAATTGTGAATTAAAATCGAATTTAGTCTTAACAGCGACTTGGAAATAATTAATTTATTTATTTTAAATTAATTAGTCGGAGAAATTCAAGTTAGAAGTCTTTCTGAAGTCATGCAAGAGTTATCCCTTAAATTAAGGAGATAATTTTGAGTTATATTTCAGTTGTAATTAGTTAACTCAGTCTACTGAGTCAAGTCCAGTTAAATTAATTCCAAACTATTTGAGGAACTAATAGAGAGTTAACAGTCAGTTGATACATGCATGCACTCAACTAGCGCTACTCCAGTTAACTGAATATTCCCTCATTAGAAACTCATGCATGTCTATTATGAGAAAGACCCATTTGAGATTAAAGGCAAGGACAATGTACTATCAGTTGCACGTGTTTTCTCAAAGAGAAAACTCATACATGCAGTTAAAGATTCATCCTTAAAGGATTGTGCAGTTTTGGAGGTTGATCATCCACTGGGTACGAAGTGTTCCACTTGGTAACAGGAGAACCATCCCTGAGGAACAGCGCAAGGAAATAGGAGCTTGGAGGGCAGAGAGGAAGGTTGGAGGGAAGCCAAGATTGCCTGTGAGCATCTGTGAGGATTGCAATGAGAGCTGGCTAGCTGTGAGAGCTAAGGCTTTATATAATTCCTATGTATTTCTGCCTTCTATGATAATACAAATAGTGGGGTTTTTAGCTAAGGCTTTCCTCAAAGTATTTTCATGTGTATTGTGCATTGATTCTTCTTCTTCTGGTTATATTGTTCAACTCGATATTTAAGCTTCCACAAAATTGATAGTAGAAGTATGTTATAGTATTTTGCTTTGATTTATATTGCATTATCAAGATAATCTACAGCAGATTGTCTACATGGTATCAAAGCTAGATTTATAGAAAATTTCTACATTTCCTCCTTTGATATTGCTCATCTCTTGCGATAATTGTGGCATTCTCTAAACAAACATGGTGCTTTGTTTTTGAAGAATGTTCTGCAAGGGCCAAAGTGTAGGATATTCCATTTTTAATGTCGGATTTGTGCTCTTTCAACCTTCTTTGTAGAGAGTATCATATCTCCCCAATATAACTCATGCCACAGGAACAATAAATTTTATAAACTCCCTTGAGTTGATGTCAATCAATGTTATCTTTAACAGACCTCATACCCTGTTTAATTGTTCCAGATGCTGTGAATTGGGTGAATGCCTTTCTTCCCCAAGATCCTAGCAATCTTATATGTTACCCCCTGAATGTATGGTAGAAAAACTCTTCCACCTTGAGGATGAGTTTGAAGTTCTTGGGGTAAAACTCTCATTTCAACATTTTTTATAGCTTTTTTAATTTCACTCTCCTTATAGCCTGTACTTTTAAAAATAGAAGATAAATGTTTCTTCTCTTCGTCAAGATGCTCATAGTCGGAAATCCTAAAGGCTCTAACAGCAAGAGTGTTAAGAACACCAAACTTCTGAGAAGGATGATGATAAGAATCAACGTGGAGGTAGCTCTCTATGTGAGTTGTCTTCCTAAATACCTTATGTCCTAAAGAACCATCCTCCTTTCTGATAATAAGAATGTCTAAAAAAGGAATGCATTTGTTCTCCTCCATCTCCATTGTAAATTTTATTTTAGGACAAATGGAATTAAGGTGATTAAAAAACTTATCAAGTTATGTCTTCCCATGAGACCATTTAATGTTGGTATCATCAACGAATCTCTTCCACCAAGCTGGCTTCAAAGGGTATGATTCAAGAGCCTTTTTCTCAAAGTGCTCCATGTATAAGTTAGCTACAATAGGTGAGAGAGGTGACCCCATTGCCACTGCAGAAGTCTACTCATAATAACTTCCTTGGAAACTAAAAAAAGTTGAAAGCAAACAAATCTCCACAAGCTTAGCAATTTGTGGATCAATAACTTCCTTAATAACCTCAATAGCTTCACCCAAGTTAATCTTGGTAAATAAGGACACTACATCAAAACTTACTAGGATGTCATCTTGATCCACCCTCTCATTCTTGATAAGCTTAACAAAATCATTAGAATCTTTAATAAAAGAATCAATGTTTCCAACAAGAGGCTTCAAGATCTTGGCAACATACTTTGCCAATTCATATGTTGGAGATCCAATGGTATTAACTATAGGCTTGATAGGAACCCCTTCCTTCTGGATCTTCGGCAACCCATAAATTATAGGGATAATTTCACAAGGAGTTAATATTTTCTTTTACTTTTCATCAAGGTTGGACTCTAAAATTGCATTCTTGACCTCTTTTATGACCTTAGGAATGGGATTAGTGCTCAGCTTCTTATAACTACCACAATTAATATGCTCATTCATTTTACAAATATAATCCTCCTTGTCTAGAATAATTGTTGCCCCTCCCTTATCTGCCTTAAGAACCACAATTTTATCATTATTTCGAAGGGATTTAAGAGTAATTTGTTCATCTTTGCTTAAATTACCCTCACGAGGTTTAGCCTTTCTCAAAATGAGGACACACTCCTGCCTTAATGCTTCCTTGTCTTCCAAAGAGAGCCCATTTATCCCATCCTTAATGTTACAAATTATATTTTCAACTGGGAGTTTTCTTGGTGCCACCACAAACCCTAGACCTTTGTTGAGAATATTAATAACTTCTTAACCTAGCTCCTGAGAAGACAAATTAACAAATTTTCTTTTAGGTTTAATGTTTGATGATATGTTGGAGCCTATGCTTCTAACTTATGAGGAATTCTTATCGACAATGTTTGAGATAATATGGTTGTCATAACAATTTGATCCTACTTCTTCACTAAATGAGTTCTTGGTTCTGGGATTACTAAAAGAGCACTCTTTGGTTTGGCTTGATATCATAATTCCACCTTTCTTGCAGGAAGACTCCAAGCTACTACTGTCTAATATATCATAAATATTGCTACCAGAAAATTCGAGGTCCTTGCTGCCCACTTCTTGATCTTATTTATCGCCACTACTATGCTTGATGCATCGATCTGGGCCAACATTACCACTTGCTTCATCACTTAGCCAGCCTAGGATAGTGCAAATTCTTTCACCCTATTTGTGATTTTTACCTCAACCGAGGACACATCATCTTTCCTCTCAGCGATGATAACTGTAAGAGAAGACACATTATTCATTATTGTTCTTCTTCTAAGATTCTAAACCTCATTGCTAACGTTGCTACAAGATGGGTCTGAATTCCTTCTTTTTTCTTCTGCGATAGCAAGATGGCTATCAACTTTCTCGACTTCAGCAAAGGAGCTATCAGATTTTTCATCGATTTGGAAGAACCCAACGTTTCCACCCTAGTTGGGGTCGGAACTCCTACTTTCACCAAAACATAAGGTTATTGGAATGCTACTCTGCACCTTGCTGCTGCTAGAGCCAAATTCCCTGGACAACGAGCAACCTAATATAGTGCAAATTTGATCAGGGATTTTTACTTCAACGAATGACATCACATCTTCTCTTTTCGCACCAGTGACTATAATAGAAAACACAGTATTCATTCATGCTCTACCGTCCGAATTCCAAGCTTCACTGCTAACATTGTTACATGCAAACGAGCTTAAATTATTTGCCAAATTTATTTCGTCGACCTCAATGCTAACACTGCTACATGTCAACGAGTTTAAATTATATGCCATGTTTATTACATCGAGATGGTTCTCGGTTATCTTGACACTCTCAATTTCGACAAGGGAGCTATTTGTTTCATCGGCCATATGATAGAACCCAACAATTCTGCTCTGGAAAGAGTCAAAATTCATGCTTACACCAAAACTTTAGGATTTTGAGCACTCACAAGAATTGGTGCCTGTGTCGATACTAGGAAATGCACTACTAGACCCACTGCCTAGGTTGTTACTAGGCACTGACCTCCATGATCTCATATCTATAATTTCATTCGAATTCAAAAATCTATTGCCAGGTTTATTCAACCTGAGCAATCTGGAAAGTTTTTTTAAATGTCTTTCTCTAGCAATGAAACCTTCACTCTAATCTTTAAGAGTAGCTTTGGTATCAATAACAAACCAAAGCTCTTTATTAATTATGTTTGCTAACTTTAAGTGAGCCGTAAACGCTAATCGCCCTCGAGTGTCCAAAGAAACCCTTTTTTTCCTAATTTCTCCACAAAACAACGTTGTGCTTAATTTTAAAAACAAAATTTCATTGTAACGATTCCGCAATCTATGATTAACCTCAGTGAAAGAAGTAACTAAGTTGTTGCCAAGTAATTTCTTAAAAATTCAAGATCCGCTACTCTTTGTGCAATTTTGATCCTTAATATTTAGAGTAAATTGATCTCATTCCATGTATCACTTTTGTACAGGGAAATAATTTTGGATTTTGAACCTCAATTTCCAAAAAATAACCTAAAATAAATTATTGCAACTCCTTTTAATACTAATTAGAACCCAAACATTAATTTCAAAAGACAAATTAAAATAAATCATTACAACCTATTTTAAAATTAATCAAACTCAAAACTTCAATTGCTACAAGACAAACTAAAGTAGATTGTTGTTACTTCGAGTTGTTAAAAAGAAAATAGAAACTTGTTGCTATGCAGGGCGAGCTCACTGAAGCGAAATCCTCTCGAAGTGATGGCCACCATCAGAGACATAGAAGACATTATCACTCAAATTACTTAAGAGAAGTCTAAAATTCGAGAGGTGGGAATTAAGTTGTTAAACAACTATTTAGAGGGAGGGAGCTGCAAAAGCTTCTGCACATTGCTTGATCGGAAGATTATGAAGCTTCGGTTGCAGGATAGACCACACTGCACTGAACGTGGTGAGAATATGGATATAGAGAAAATAACGTTTCTAGGCTAGCACAGTAAAGAAGTTGTAGGCTTGTTCTGGAGCATGGCATGTCACACTTCCGGTGAGGAAGAGTCATACTTTGCACTACTTGAACTTACATGTATCCTTTTTTTGGCTACCATGCTTACCACCAGGTTGTTGTCGATTGCTCTGGTATGAACACTCCTTGAATTTTACATTTGGATATGTTTATTTTCCCTTCTTACCCGGCCTCTTCCCTCTCTGTGGAAGTTGTGACCTCGAATCCTCCTCTTGTCCAACATATATAATCCCATCCTTTGGATATTTGTAGCATCTAGTGTCCCTGTTATTCTCAGTCTTAGGGTAGTTGTGACATCTCTTGGGGTCATATTTTTCAATCTATCTGGTGTTGCGGGGGAGGTAGCATAAGGTGGACTTGCGGTTGTTGTTGGTGGAGCTGCAACTTATGTTGGTTTGGTATTTGTGGACTGTGTGCATATTTCTCCTGAGGTTACAGTGTTTGAAGTAGTATATATATTGTTTTTGGAGGACTTAGAGGACCACATTTTAGAATAGGAGTTGGTGTCACTGCGATTATTCTCAGAATGTATCTTCATATAATATGGTGAGAGGATGGTGATGAGGTGGTTAAGTGCATATTTTATGGGCTTACAAATATTCAAAAATTACATGAGGTTCCTCTTTGATTGACGTCGTTGTTGTTTGATTTTGGGAGTCGTTGTTATTCTTTTGTTCCTATCGATGTTGAGGTGTGGTGGTGCCCATATGGTGGACTTGCTAGTTTAGGGTGATGGTGTTGTTGTTAATCTAATTTCGTTATGGTTGCTCGAAGGTTTTGATAGTGGATCTTCTCTGTTACAATCTACGACTCTACTTCGACCGACAATTGTGTTAAAAGGTGGCGGCCACAATTGTCTTTTTCCGGTCATCAGAGTTTTTTTTCCAGTGGTGTAAATCTTGTATTCCCCCACTTTTCGAGGAATATACTGGAGACTTTTAGACTCTTTCTAGACTTTTCCATTTTGGGTTTCTATATCTGATTATTTCTTCTTATGGAGAGACGCAGGCAGTGAATTTTCATGTCATATGCAAAATTCTCACTCTTGGTTGGATCTCTGGCTTGGATCTCCTAGGGGTGAGATCAGTTGTACTGATCGGTATTTGTTTTTCCTATAGCATCTCACAAGACTCCCTGTGTTGTCATTCCTTCTGGGTTTCTCCTTCTCATTAAATTTTCTCTCTAGTGTGGGTAGTAGTTGGGTTTTGCAGGAAGTCGTAGATGGTTGTGGCACAATATCTTTTACTTCCCCAAGAAATCCTCTCTTTCTTGCTGGATTTTCTTGGATAATTTTCTCGTTGGTGTGTACTCTCTACATTAATTTTCCCGGATGTGAGGTCATTTGTTTGGTGCAAAGTTGATCTCTTCAATGTAAGTATTTTGACTTTGCATCCCCACATGGATTATTACTTGACTTTCCTAGACTCTGACATGGAGGCACATGAGGCTTTCATACGAGCCACTGTGGAGGATGAGCAGGCTTGGACCAAATTTCCACGCACAAAGTATTTGATGGGCATGTTGAATGAGCATGAACATCTGGTGGAGAACCCTTTTGTTCTGGTGACACATAATGTCGAAAACATTTCTGGTCCTAATCTTGCATGTTCACGTCGCAGAAGAGCTCGAAGGAAGGATTGTAAAGCTATACCCCTTAATTCTGAGATCAAATTACTTAGTTTTGGATACAACGTCCTTAGGGACAAGGTCACTAGTTTGCATAAACGCGACCTATTGTCAAGGTTAATCCTCTCTATGGACAGAGACAATCCCTCTACCCCAATGAGTGGGTCTAGCAACTGAAGTGACAATCAGCTAGACATCTTCCTAGGTTACAATTGAAAAGAAGAACGAAAGAGATAGCCTATCTCGTTCTGATGCTATTCTGGTTTCCTTTGTTGAGGGCCTCAAATCGCTTGTGTCACGGACTTGTTTCTGCTTCTCTCAGTGTTTATGTACCTACACAAGTGATCGAGGAACAACAAAGCATGCCAAAACCAATAGCAAATCCAATAACAACCTACTTAATTGATCAAGGAATGTCAAACCAAATAATACATGACATATATATTTTGGGAAGATGAACCAGCAGTTGTATATTATTAGGAAATAAAGGGAAGATTACAACCAAAGCCTTGATGCTGAAAGGCTCTCCTTGAGCGGCAATCGAATTCCAAGCCAAGAACTCTCCAAGCACTCATTCTCTAAGTCTAATGAATAGCCTCTAGGCATAAGCTTAGCATAAGGGTGCAAATAGACACAGACTAACCAACCTCTAACCTAACCAACCATTTGGGAATGGGAGAGGATGAATTTATAGGTTGGGAAATGGAGTTAGAACCTCTCCAAAAATAGGATTAGGCCCTCATCTCAAGGAGGTAGCTCATAGGGATAAGACCAAGAGGCCAAGTTGGGAGAAATCGACCTCATCTACATCGAACAACCTTCAGCGCGCCGCTCTAGAAGCTTCTAGATCACAAAGCTTCTCATCCTCTTTGGGAAAATTGTCTTTTTGGGATCATCGCGGGTATACAAGTAAACAGAGTGATGCCATCGTGGGTCAAGTATAGTGCAACATGCGATCATTGCGGTTTTTAACCTCATAAGAGCGACAGGTCTCAAAATTAGGGTTTTATAGCTATTTCTTTAGGGGAAATCTCAAGGCATTTTCCAATCAATGTTCTAGAGAGGATATAAGTTGCATATCTGAATAAGTACACTACATGATGGTCATGTTTCGGGCACTTCGGGGTATGTCACAGGGAAGCGCAGGAGGTGTGAAAAAATATTGTGTAACACACCATTGTGGGCAAATGGATATTCTCTAAGCCTTCTGAGTTATATATGCAAAGCTGGGTTAAGAAGTGTTGGGCTCTATTTCTAGCATATTCACTGAAGGTAAATGTCCTTATGAATGCTTGGTTCGATATGCATTTCTTGCACATGGACGATGATGAGAAAAAGTTGAATATCCTTTGAGTTAGGGGAAGGAGCTTCTTGCAATTACACAAGTGGTATATCGGTTTCAATCCCCTTCTTGATATGCTTAAGAATCACATAGTATGGGTAACACTGTCGGGGCTTCCATTGGAAATTTGGACCCGGGCGGCATTGATGGAGATAGGTAATTCCATTGGTCATTTCATATATCTCAATCCGAGGGTGATGGGTGCACGAGACAAGCAAGTGGCCTAGATTTTGGTAGAGGTTAGATTCTCTAGGGGTCTCCCTGAAAATTTGGATTTGGCTTAGGGTCCGTTGCGAATTCGTCAAAGATTGGATTATTGGGGCATACCCTTCAGGTGCCTTTTATGTCATCATACTGACCATTTGATGAATAGATGCCCTAGCAGGAGGAGATCTTATCAGGGACGCTTTACTTGTTCGGATAAGCCACGACATATGGATATAGTTGATATTGACACTGTAGAAAAAGGTAACTCTTATGCTCAACTTGATTCTCATCAGATTATCGTCTCGTTCTCTTCTCTGAACATTTCTTCTCCATCTCCATCCCCAGTGGGAGTGGTTGATGTTCTGACTTTCGAGAATCCCCCTCCTCTTACAACATTAGCTGGAATATTGAATGGTCCTATGTTCTTGTGTTGTGATTCCCCCATTCTTGATGTATTTCCCCCCTCTTTGAACAATCTTCCTCTAAATTCTTCCATATCGATGAGTCCCCATACTTGCAACCCTTTACCTTGCCATGCTCCTGATACCTCGCCCTCTATGCCTCCATTAGAATTTGCCCTTTCCCTGCCCCCTTTGTGCCCTTACAACCTAGATCTAATTTCTTCTCCTCATAACACACTGGGAAGTGATATTGATTTCCTTGTTCTCAACTTAGCCATGGAACTGAAGACTTTGACCATTCTTAAGGGTGGTACCCCCACTTCTCCTCACATCAGCCTAGGATCGGCTATGAATATCACAGCCAGAAAGACCCAAAAAAAGGTAGCAGACATTTTCGTGGTCATCTAGCTTCACGACCTTCTCTTTTTTATGACTCCGCTGGATTATTTGGTGTTCCCATCATATCTTCTTCTGACTCATAAGTGCTTAGAGTTGTGAAGCCCGCTTAAGGGACTCCATGTTGAATATCCTCTCTATGAATATTCGGGGTTCGGGAAACCACTCCAAACTATTGAGTATTTGACATGTGATTCGGGACTCTCGACCTTTTATTGTTCTCATTCAAGAAACTCGTGTTGATTCGTCTCATGCCATTTCTTATTTCAAAGCAATTTTCCCTTCGCAACACATTGTTGGAGTTATTTCTTCTAGTTCTTCGGGTGGTCTTATAGCTATGTGGGATCCTCACTGAGCGTATTTTCATGCTTTTAGTTTTTTTGCAGGCATCCTTTTGTCTGGTCATATCAGAGGAACTCCTTGTCGTATACATCTGCTTAATATATATGCTCCATGTCATAATCATTTGGCTTTCTGAGAACAGATTCAACAATGGAATCTTCTCAACATCAGTGGACTTATCATTGCTGATGATTTGAATGCCACTCTCATGTTACGGGAATCTTGGGGAATGCACAGTAGGCCAAATCCACTTGTGGATCGTCTATACAATATTTTTGCTAATCATAATTTGGTGGACATATGCCCTTGCTCGCTTACCCCCACATGGAATAATTGAAGAGCAGGTGAAGAACATGTTGGGCAGTGTCTGGATTGATCCCTGGTATAAGAAAATCTGGTAGAGAGCCTTGGTAATTTGAAGTCTAGTGTATATAGGACATACATATTAGATCATTTGCCCATTATTCTTCAATGGAGGATGGAAAATATTCGTCGAGGAATTCCCTTCAAATTCAATAAAGTTTGGCTTGAAGATAAATATTATAATGAGTTGGTGAAGTCCTCTTTGACTGAGATGAATGACCTGTGGGATGTATCTGTAATGCAGACCATTATGAAAAATCTCAACATCATAAAAAGTCGAACAAGGACATGGGAAAGAATTAAAAAACAACGATTGATATCGGAATTACATAAGATCACCTATGACATCTCTAGTTTTGGGAGAGCCTTGGAAAGAAAAGATCCAACTCAAGGGGATTTGGATCATCTAAAATTGCTAGAAGATGGGAAGAATGAGATCCTAAACATTCAGGAAGCAACCTAGAGGCTCAAGAACAGAGTGATTTGATTATGTGAGGGAAACTGTAACACTAAGTTTTTTCACAGGTTCACTAATCATAGGAAACATACTAATGCTATTTGGAACATTGAATCGTCGGATGGGGAATCAAAAAACACTATTCCTAAGATACAAGTCAAGGCTATCAAATTTTTCGAATAGTTCTATAAGGCCGAGGAAGATGTGGATTACAAGGATCAGATATGGGCATTGGAATTGTATCTAAAAATGTTTGATGATAATGGAAATGAGGATATTTACCGCTCGATTAATCTAGAGGAAATATCTTTGGTACTTGAGTCTTTTGCAAAAGACAAAATCTCGGGACTGGATGGATGGACAGTGGAGTTTTTCATACACTTTTTTGAACTGATGGGAAAGAATCTTCTAGAGATTGTGGAAGAGGCTAGGACTCGGGGTAAGATTATTGATGCCATAAATTCAACATTTTTAGCTCTCATCCCGAAGTCATATTCCCCCAAAAATTTATGGGACTACAAACCTATCTCACTATGCAACATTCTTTACAAGCTTATTTCTAAGATATCATTACAATGTGCATCAATAAGGTATTATCTTTGCATATATCTCGAGAACAATTTGGTTTCTTAAATGATCGCTAGATTCATGATGTAATTGCAACATCACAAGAATATATCCATTCTATCCATTCATGTAAGAAGGAGGTGGTAGTGGTGAAAATCGACCTACACAAGGCATATGACAATGTGAATTGGTCATATATTAGGCTCATTCTCTATAAGATTGGTCTTCGGTCTCATAATGTGGAGTGGATAATGGCCTGTATTACTTCATTTTGTTTTTTTGTTCTAATCAATGGTCTTCCCTCCACCTTTTTCTACGTGGGTAGAGGTCTTAGACAGTGGAGCTCTCTTTCCCCGTTAATCTTTATTCTTTTTATGGATGGTCTTAGTTTGAGAATCAAAGAGGCACAATCTCGTGGTCTATTTCAGGGTTTACATATATCTAGATAGGTCAACATCACTCACTTGTTTTTTCTTGATGATATACTAACCTTTGGCATTTTATCTAGATCTTAGTGGTCTGTATTGCACTATATATTTCTCAGATATGGAGCGGCCTCCAAGCTCCTTGCAAATGGTAACAAATCTATGCTCTATTTCTCTTCTGGAGACCGTTTGGACATTGAATACATTGCAGGGATATTCGGTGTTCAGATAGCCCCAATGGAAGGACTCACCTACCTAGGTTATAAGCTCAAGCCCAATAACTACATAATCAGATATGGATGGTTGACAAATATAAGAGGAAATTGAACACATGGGCACATAGATTTCTCACTTTAGGTGGAAGATATATTCTTGTTCAGACGGTTATGCAACATATATCTATGTTTTGGGCACACTTATTCATGATCCCTTCTTCCATTGCCTCAAAGATTAAGTTTATCATAACTATCTTCCTCTGGTTCAGGGTGGGAACTACTACAAAATATCATCTTTGTAGGTGGGCCGATCTGTCTATTCCAAAGGAATTCAATGGTTGGGGGTTTCTAGAGCATAAAAATTTTGGATATACATTGTTGATTAAATGTTTCTAGAGGGCCATGAATGGACAGGGAGTCTGGCAGGTTATCATTAGGGAAAAATATATGAGAAATTTTGATATTGAGAAGCTGTACAAAGATAATAATCCCATCAAAACAAAAGGATTAGTGATATGGAGGAGCTTCATTAAAATACTCCATTGGTGGCGCATGAGGATGGCTTGGAATTTTGTTAATGGCAGGAAAATATTAATTGGGATAGACAACATAAAAGGTATGAGTTGTGATAGGAATATACATGGACATACTTTGAACATCATACATAAAAGAGGATACATATTCCTATATCAAGCAATAAAGCGGTGGCATTAGGGATGCCCTATATGGAAAGAGGCAACGAATATGGGACTAGAGGGACAAAGTGCAATTGAATGGCAAGGTTATACTACTAGCCTTAGTCAGACATGCCTCTATTTCAGTTAACAAGGATACAACATCACATGGAATGGGAGATTACATAAACGAGCTCCTATTGTTGTTGATTCATACCTATTCTACATAAGACAAAGTTTAGATTTACAACATACATTTTGGTTCTATAAGATATGGAAGTTGTGTATCCCCTTAAAAGATATTCTATTTTCCTAGCTTGTGTGGAGGAACAAAAATTCTTACATGTTGTACCTCTTGAAGAGAGGTTTCTCGGGTCCTGGTTATTATATTTTCTGCAGGGAGTCTATGGAATCAAGTAATCATATTTTCTATATGTGCACATCCACACATTTGGTTTGATGTCATATTTCACAAGCCCTCAGCCTATCCCTTCGTTGGGCATCTAATTTCGAATAGAGTATTAATATATGGTTTTCTAGGAATGGTAAATATAACGAGTTTCCTCTTTTCATAATTTGGGAAATATGGACAACCCGAAATCATTTTCTTTTTGATGTGGAAAGTCGGTTGATACATCTTAGATATGCCACAGGTATTTATCTTTGATATCATCTCTCTCACAAGAGACTAATATTCCTAAAAACACGTACAACCGCCTAGTCCCTCTGAATTTTTGCCTTCTAGCTGGCTGCTTTGATGGTGCCGCACAATTGGGCATGTGCAGGTGTGGAGCATTACTTAAGACTAATGGAGGCTCTCAGTGTAATCTTTCATGGAATGGAGGACCAAACACTAAAACTATAGCATAAATAATTGCTTTATGGGGACTACTCTGGTTCGCGAAAGAGAAGCAAATACACAATATCCACATACATAAGAATACAAATCTCTTATTGAAGGAATACAGGGACATGCATATTTTGATCCTCCCACTTTGACTGGTTGGATCAGCAGGATCAAAAATATCTTGGGCTCCCTTACAGACTTCACAATAAATCATATATACAGGGAAGTCAACATGGAGGCTAACAAATTGTCCAAAGAAGGACTTGGAGGGACATATGGAGTCATGAAGTTCAAATACATAAGTGATAATGTCATCAATGAGGAAGGTCTAATCAAGCTGTCGTAATATCATTATGCTCTTTTTCTATTGTGTGATTTTCGTAAGGTGAATCATATACATATGTTAGCATGATGTTTTGGAAATCTTTTCTTGCAATGTTTTTTTCACTTGAAACATTACAAGATTGAGATGTTTTTTCGATCATGTCTAGAAAAGGATTATATTTTGGAATGTAGACAACACTGATTTATATTTCTAAATCTTTCTTATGTGAAAAAGATGGACAAATTCCTAACAAATGTACCAGTCTTTATCCATGTTAATATAAAACCATTGTTTTTTTCTTTTGAGAAAAAATAACAAAAGATAAAAACAAAACAAAACACTTTCACTTTCACTTCTAGTCAATTAACTGTGTCAAAACCACTTGCTTTCAATTTCCAAAGGATAAATTGAAGTAGATTATCCAACTTGTTCACAAATGAATAAATATCAACTACCGTGTAGCTTTCACTCTGGTAGATAAACAATTTGGTTAAACCACTTCACTTGCTCTCATTTTGTGGGACAATAACACTTTAAAGTTGTTATAAATCATTCTTGCCACAATGTGTTTGGATATTGTGATAATTCATAAGAAACTTGTACTTTTAACATTACTATTTAAATATTTTTAAAGTTGTTATAAATTATTCTTGCCACAATGTGTTTGGACACTGTGAGAATTCATAAAAACTTGTACTTTTAACATTAATATTTAAATATTTGTATCATTTTATTGTATCATAAATGTTTTATGAATTATAAAAACAAAAATAAAAATAAAAAATTTAATTGTTTTTTCAATTTTTATTCATGTTTTTATGGATAAATAGTATACATTTTGTCCATTGGGATTATTTAAAGTAGTTGGGTAGAATCATTGTTATCTTCCCCACCTATGGATTACGATTAATTGTTTTTTAATTTTTATTCATGTTTTATTGATAAATAGTATACATTTTTCCAATTGAGGTTATTCTAAGTAGTTGGGTAGAATCATTGTTATCTTCCACACTGAGGTTTAAATTTGTATTAGTGACATGATGAACTATAATGCCTTGATAGTTATCATTGTAATGGCTTTATGCCTATAAATATTATTGTATTGGTTTTGATTCTTATGAACTCTTAAATATATCTTTGCGCTAACCTATTACCAACAACCTTACTCTAACTCTCTCACTAACTAAAAAATTAACTACATCTCAATTTTTACCATATTTATTTTGTTGTAAGATTCACTACCACGTCTATCCCCTCTTTAGTGTCTGATTTGTTCGGCCATTAACATACATGGTTGCCCCGGGGATGGTCACCAATGAGTTTTAGGAGGTAGTTGAATAATAAAGACAATTGTGATTCTATTGGTTTATTCTTTTATTGGGCAATAAGAAATAAATTAATTAAAAAAATAAATTTAATGATTTTATTTTAAAATATTCATAATATGTATATAAGTATTTTTGTTTATAAATTAATTAGGTGTATGTTAAATAATTAAATTATAAGAATGAAATTGTCTTTCAAAAAACGGTAGAGCCAGATTTCTCTATTATAGCGGCTAGGGTTCATCCTTAGCTAGTTGTTTCTCCTTCCTCTCACAGCGATTTGTAGATGGTGGATTTATCGACATCCATGGCAATTGGAAACTCGATCTCTTTTATGTCTCCATCCTTTATTATGCTCCTATCCTAAGTGTTTCCTTCAACGACAACTAGAATTATCAAGTCCTCACCCTCAGTTAAGGAGATAAGCCCGCCCTTCTCCATGGTGTAGCCTCGTTTTTGTCCTCTACTACAAAAAATTTCGTTGCAGAGTGTGTTGCTTTGCCCTCTACGTCCATGTCAATTGGCTTGAATACGCCCTCTATGTTCATGTCATTTGGCTTGAATACGCCCTCTGCTTTAGAAAATGCTAAAAAGAGTGTCACTCATTCCTCAAACCCGATGGGCTCACAACATGTTGTGTATCCCTTGTCTTTTCAAGATATTGTAAAATATGCAATTGGCATTCCTTTCTTAAGGTCGTTAATTCACGAAGCCCCTTTATTGGAGGTTCCTTTGGTGGTTGAAGCATTCAAAGAAGTAAAGTAGATCTTCACTCTTGGATTTCTGAGCAATGGAAACCACTTATCTCTGATGAATTGAATATCTATCCTTTGGCCAAAGGGTTTTTTATATTAGTGTTTGATAAAGCTAAAGATCGGGAGTTGATCTCTGATTCTAGTCTATGCTTCTGCAGAAGTACAGGGTTGTCTATGCAACCCTAGTCCCCCTCTTTCGAACCCCTTTCAGCATCAATTTGTACATCCCCAATTTGGTTAAGTATTCTTATTCTTCCTTTGCATCTGTGGAATCTTTGTTCAATGAAAGTTATAGGAAATGATTTAGGTAGATTTTATCGTTGTAGTGATGATACAAAACAACACTTGAAAACCACATACGCTCGCATTTGTGTGGAGATGGACTTTAGCAAAGGATTTCTTGCAGAAATCAATCTGATAGGTCCAAATTGTCTATGGGTGCAAAACCTGGATTGTGAAAATAAAACTGTTGTAGAGCTTGCTACAAAAGATGGCATTCCTTCAAAAATTGTCTCAAAGCAAGGAAGATCAAATCTAGGAAAAATAGCCGCAAATCAAGATGATGGAAAAGTGCCAAGTGAACATTATACGATCTTTAAAGAAGAAATCCCCCAAATCTCAGCAATGAGGCAAATCAACAAGAGACATTATAATCTGAGAAAGACCCCCATCAGGTACATGCAAAGTCAACAGCAAGTTGTTGAAGAATGTAACTAGGTTTGGTTTTCATACATTATATTTGAAATGTATTTATCAAAAGAAAGAAAAATAATTTTATTATTATTATTATTATTATGACTTATTAAAGGCATGGATTTCATGCTTGGGTCATCATGTTTTAGTTCAAAGTCTCCATTAAGGACTTCTAAGATTTATTATGAGTCATTAGAGTCATTGTCCATTTAAAGAGACCCTTCTTGAGCTTTTGATTCATGTAAAAAGATTTATTATTGAGTCAAATAAGTTATTTGTCACCTCCACGCCAAGTCGGCCTCAAGGAGATAAAGTCTTCCTAAAACAGAGTAATTCGACCTCACCAAAGGCATATATATTGAAGCAATTCGAATTCATTTGGAGCATCTCACTCACAAGTTCGATATCTAAGAGAAGAATAGTAGAAAAAGTGTGAAGTTATTGGAAGAAGGGAGATCAAAGTTTCTGGGCTTGTCTCTCTCTCACTTGTGTGGACTTACTGGGATATTTGTTGGAAGGACGAAGATATTGTTGGGGCGAAGTTGTTGTTAGGCTAACATTAGATCGAAGTTGTTTGTTGGGCTAACCTTCGGGTCGAAGTTGTCGTTGGATCGAAGTTTTGTCGCTGCTACAAGTTGTTACTGCTAAGTCGAAGTTATTGTTGAAAGGGTTATAATATACGGAAAGATGAAAAGGTTGACTTGGTGTGGAGAAAGTCTGTGTCTAGGTCAAGAGTCTTGGATTATCTTGTGAAGTTATTAAGGAAGAGTCGTTGACTGGGTTTTCCCCTAGATAGGGGTTTTTCCTTGATTGTCCGCCTACATCTGGTCCCTGTGATCTTTGTGCTATTGTTTTGGTAATTGCTTGATGAACTAAAGATAAAAGAGGAACATAAGAATATCTCAAGTAATTATCAATGTAAAGAAAAGAAAAAATGACTTTCTGATTTTCTAACATGGTTTTAGAACTAAGGTGAAGAAGGGAAAAAGGCATCTCAAAAATCTATTGAAAGGAGAATAAGTCGTTCTAAGAAGCTTTGAATAAGGGTCATCAAAAGGAATATATAATAAGTCAAGTCTATCATCTTCAAGGACAATGCCTAACTCGATGAAAGGAGAAAACAAACTACAAGGAGCTTCTAACTACAGGGCTTGGAAGAAGAGAATAGACCTCATCTTCGAAAAGAATAAAGTTTTGGATATAGTCAAAGGAAAGGTAAAGAAGCCTACTAATGAGTCAAGTGATGCATACAAGGCAAAGTTTAGGGAAACAGAAATATTGATCATGACATTAATGGTGGATGGAATAAAGGATAAACTCATCCCCTATATATCCAACATAAATTTTGCTCAAGAGATGTATGAGACATTATCCAAATTATTTACTATCAAGAATCTTGGTCAAATAGCAAGTCTTAAAAAAGAACTAAGATCTATAAAGATGACAAAAGAAGACATTGTGGCATCTTTCTTTGTGAGAATAGCCCAATTAAGAGATGAAATCCAAGCAATTGATGAGATAGTACCACAAAAGGAACTTGTAATCACTGCACTTCTAGGTTTACCATCATCATAGAGTGCCTTCTCATCAAGTCTCAATAGCTAGAAGGAGACTCCTACATTTGAACAACTATGGAATACTTGCAGTCGGGAAGAAGTTAGGATTTCTCTAGTAAGCAACAAAGAGAATGAATAAAAAGTTTCGACTGCGTACTTCGCTCATCACAAGAACAATGGACCATTCAAGAAGTCTAAAGGGCCTATAAGGAAGATAGACCTATCCAAAATTAAATGCTACAATTGTCACACGATGGGTCACCATAAAAGCGATTGTCTTGAGAATTCGAGAAATAAGAGAAGAGAAAGGATCTATGCAAATGTTTGATGAAAGATCTCCAAAAAAGCACAAAACCGAAGAATCGGAAATAAAGGACTTATACTACTAAGTCCCTCTACTCTAAGTTTTTGAAATTGCTTTGTACTTTGATTTCTAGAACTTATAGGTTTAACATTCTTTGGAAAGACATTGTTGAAATGTTTTGCTAAAGTTATAGTTATCCCTCGAGATTCAATTAAGAGGGAGCCCTCACCACTTTCGAAAGATAAGTATCTTACTCTGTGTATTATCTTTTGTATTTGGTTTTTCTTTTCTTATCTATATGTGTTTATACTAGATGCTAATAACATTTCTTTTATATTTTCCTTGTTTAGGAAAAGCTTGCAGATATGCTCAAAGGCTATGAAGATCTCACAAGAAAAAGCATTGGAATTGATGTCTTGTAAGGTTTGTCTTACTCAAAGGTATGTCTTAGACTACAAGTTTTGTTTCTCTTCGTGATAAAGGTATATTCATTCATTTTAAAGAACCAGCTTTACATTACTAACAAGTGTTATGTCTAGGGCCTTTGAATCATAAATATTCTTGTTTGGGAGATTAATCATTAGATTGAATCTACCCTAATTAAAATAATTATGTTTGTGGAACCCTAATAGGTTCTCTATAAAACCCTAATCTAAGGGTATGTCAATGCTAATGTGAAAAACCTTAGTGTACTTACGGTTACTAATAAAATCTAGAAAATATTATTCTTTTGATGTTTGGGGTTTTGATGGTAATGTCATGTTTGGAGTCTTGCTATTGTTATATAAACCCTAGTCCTTTAGGGTTGGATGGTAATGTGTTCCTAGAACTTGAAGTTTTGGTAAATTAGGGTTTACAAGTAAAACCCTTGTGTCAAATGTAAGCTCTTAAGAATGAAACCCTAGGTGAATGTTGGTACATCTTATCAAAACCCTATCCTAATTGATTGTTATATGTCTAACTTTAAATGTATTGATATTTGTGCCTTGGGCTTACCTAATGGATATTTTTATGAAATGCTTGTGCATGATTATCTTAGATATGTATTTGTGCTAACCTACTTGTTGATAAGTTCTAGGGTTTGTAACTAAGCCCTAGTAAAAGTTTGATGTTTTAGGATATGATGTGATGATATTATTTCCAATATGATGTATGTAGGAATTTACAGGGTAAGTTCCTCAGACAGAACACCAAAAGGACACCGCTCACAAACAGATCACAGATCAATACACCAGTATTTTGACGTGGTTAAAACCCTCAGAGAGAGAAACAGTCCACGGCCTGCGCCAACGTGGCTACTACAGGCAATTTATTAATAAAAGAATGAAAATTTACATA